>JAGDQP010013960.1:0-46417 GCA_022664845.1 Lepisma saccharinum
TCGCGCCAAGTTCCTTTGTTCCTGTTACATGCTGTCACCAAGGAACTTGGCTCATCCGTCTCCCATTTCACACCTTTTTAGGGCTAAAGAGCTTGGCTCCACTTTTTGCACCTCTGGTGTTTTTGTTCGGATTAAACATTACTAGAATTGTGTAATATTAAACTTAACAAAACATAAATTGTAACACAAATTTATTTCACTTATATAATCATTATTTTAGCTCGACAATAAAACTTAAATGTGATTTATAAGGATTTACAAAAGAAAACATAATTGTATAACTGGACAAAACATTGAAACAACGTCAACTCAAGTAATTCAAAGCCTTGTTTTGTAAGAGTCCTCTTTCTACATGTAACTCTTGAAAGTTTCTTTGGCAATGAATGAACATACTTCGTAGTCAATCATGTATCTTTTTAGCCTTTTTTTAAATATAAAAATATCCTTTAGTTCTGTTCTGGTTCTGATTCATTGCTATCTGACCCTGTTTTCAGGTTCATGCCATCTATTCACGATGGAATTTAAATTAGAACCTTTACATAGGGTGCTTAAAGTGTGAGGTGTCTTCTATACAATCCACTGCGAGACAATTTCTGCACTCTGCATCGGGTCATTGTCTTGTTGGAAACCAAAATCACGTCCTGAACCCAATTCCTCAACACTTTCCTTAAAATTTTCGTGGAAAATTTGTTTAAATCCAAATGTATCCACTGTTTCTTTTATAAATACAAGTTTCATACACCAGTAGAGACTATGCAATCCTACACCATTGCACTTACTCCTCCATGCTTGACTCTAGCCACTGTGTTTTGAGAGTCTCATTCTGTAAGTGGCCAAGTTCCAAGAAGGAAAGCATTTGCGAGTAAAGCAAATAAGAAAAGAACGTTATCAGTTTGCAAATGTATTTGTGTAACATAACAATGACTTTTGGGGCAATGTTCCGTGGTGAGATGGAAGCAAGTTGAACATATAACAGTAGTGATACACAAATATTAGTATGGGGAAGGTGCAACATAGAATGGGGCCATCAAAATATGGTAGACAGTTTGAAACATGTGGGGGGAGGTCCATTAGTGTGAGGTTATATAATCTCCCATGCTGTATAGAACTTGTATTTATAGAATGCACAATGTGTAAGTTTGGTCTTAAAAGTATTTTGCAGGGAAATCTTGCGGAAAGTGCTTAGAAGTCGGTCTTAGGAAATACGATTTTGATTTCCAACCATACAAATGGCACCCAACGCAGTATTCAGAAATTGTCTCGCAGTGGATTGTATGGAACACATCTCACACTTTAAGCATCATATCTCAGGGTACTCATTTAAATTCCATCGAGAATGAATAGAATGAACTTGAAAACAGGGTCAGACAGTGTTCGATTTGTACAATTTCCAGAAAGGGGAAGAATTAGTGATATGTATATATATTACACGGTATTTTGGGATCATCCATCCCATCCTAGAGGTATTTTTATCTGTAAACAGAGCCAGGGAAGATTTTTGCTGAGAGTGAGAAATCCAAACCATCCCCCGCTACAAATCGATCACTGACCGGTCAGATAACAATAAAACAGAGAACCAGAACAGAACTGAAGGAGATTTTTTATGGAAAAAGGGTTTAAAAGGTTCAGGATTGATCAAGAAATGTTTTAATTCGATCCCCCCAAAATTTTGAAGAGCTACATGGAGGAGAAGAACTCTTACAAGGTTTTGAATTACCTGAGCTAACGTTCTTTTAATACTTTTGTCCGGTTATAAAAATATATTTTCGCTTATAAGTATTCATAAATTATATTTAAATTTTATTTCCAGTTAAAATTATTATTATTTAAGTGAAATAAATTTGCCTTGCAATTTGTTTTGTTAAATTTTGTTACATACATAATTGAAGATATGTTTAAGGCAAAAATTGCGTTCTTCCAATACTTTTGCCCGCCACTGTAGATATTTGAAGAATGTTCTACCAGGAATACACGTAGTCAGGACCAGATTCAGGATTTTTAAGGTTGGGGGGGGGGGTGCACCTTGCATGGACATTCTCAGTCTAACAGTTTTAAAGGACTTGGACCATTATCAATAATTTTAGAGTAAGGAATAAAATATTTTAAAAATCGAATATAAAGCATCTTTCATTTTGGGCGGTTAATGTGAACTTCCACTGAAAGAAAGATCCCCGCTGGATCCAGCCCTGCCCATATTGTACGATATCCTAGAGATATTCCAATGATCTCACAGAACATTATAAGATTCTTAACATTGCCGCCATACTTCTAAGTCTATCAAGAAAACCCACATCGGTTCACCTTGCTAATGGAGTTCTGTGTTGCACTTGCATCTGGTCAAAACTCTCATCTCATACACGGATAAAAACGGAGGAAAGGACCGGAAGACCGGAACCATGTCACACTGAACGAAGGACCAGGAAAGAACTCAAGACCTCATGGACATAACGAGGTTTCAACTACAATTTCTTCATTACAAAATTGCGTCACGCAAGCATTGCGTCTTCGTAACACGCAATATTCAGCAAATACAGTTTCTTATACACCGAATTCTTTTTCACATAAGCATTGCTGTACCTACGAACCACTCCTACGTGCGTCACTTAACTTGCGTTTGAACTTGTTTTGTTGGGTGAAATACCAGAAGAGTGAAAGAATTGGCTCACACAGTGTCTTGTATGCAAATTCCTTCTCGAAGGTTGCCCTTGTTGGCTGGCAGTCTTTTGTTTTGGATGCTATATGAACGAACTTGGTTTGGAAGGTCGTTCAACCTGTTCTCCGTTACACTTCTTCATCATCATGTGGCTACAAAAAGTCCGTTACGTCACGAGTCACTACAAACGAGCACGTGACACAGAAAAATATTGTCCTCTACCTTGAGGAAGAGCTCTTAGAAACAATTTCTCCAGGAGGAAGAGGAATAAAGAGGGGGGGGGCACTTGCCCCTCCTCTTCTTGAATGATAAAACCGTACTCTTAAGTTAAGATCAATTGGTGTATTCAGTTTGGCCTGTGTGAAAAAAACAAAACTGCTTCGCGTGAAACCTATTAATAACGTAATGTAAAAAACAAAGATTAATAAAATGTACTTTTTGAGTTTCATGAAGTACAGATGGAGAATACATTTATTCAGTTAGATTTCTAGAGTAACAGTGTTTGGTTTTGGCTCAAGAAACTAGTAAATAAGTCATCTAAGAAATGTTAAAAAGAATAGTCTACGGTGAACATGAACTGAAATTTCATTAAGATCCAACAGAGTTGTTGACAAGAAACGGTATTTGTTGTTTGAATTTGAATATCCATTTAATTGAGTTTTTTTTGGATCTTTGGCTCAGGCCAGGTAGGAATAGGGCCTTACTTAAGGTAACAGCTCGACATTCGTTTCGTGAAACTGATGGGGAAAACCTGGAAAACCTCAGTCAGGATGGTTGGTCGCGGGCTTCGAAACCACATTGCTACTCAGAAGTCCACGACAGAAATTCGATATTAAACAACTTAAAACGGGGTTTGAAACAAAATTGCCGTCTAAATCGAAAAAATAAAGCTTTTGTGCCCATACGTAGCATATAATAAGGAAGATCGAGCAATGTTACGAGAAACTTTGCATTATTGGAGTTAGCATAACAAAAGGAAAGTCTGAACTGTATTTTCTTTCTACCGCTATGCACATCATTTGGTTAAAGGAACATGAATCTGTTCAGGACGGGTTAAGCAAAGTTACCACTTAGTCCATTCCCTTTGATATTCTTTTATAAACTTTGTATTTTTGGACCGTTTTGCTGTGTAATCTTAATTCCTCGTTTTAGTGCCGATTCTATGAGTTCTTAAGGTTTTCAAAATCTACAGACGTACACACTCCAGCCAGGATTCGAACGAAGAGCCTTTTGAACATTAGGCTAACATCTAGGATAGCAGGCGCAATGGGGCAACTCTGTAGTACTGATTCATACTGAGTTTTCCACAACTAGATCACGCCAGCTGTGCGTGCATAATTAACCACATTCTCGAAGTAAATCAGGTTTTAAATATTTAATTAGGAGTCTTTCAAGTAGTACACGAGGGCATTTTTAAAGTCATTTTAGCCCCTTCATCCTTATTCTAAACGAACTATTTTGGTTTAACTATCTTGCATATAAATGAACTTGCCGTTTATACACTAGATATCTTAAGTATATCTAGTTTGCTGTCGGAGAATGTTGGATCACTATTGCATTCGACCCTCGACTTGAAACGACCGTCAGATTAACAGTATTTTGTTCAATAAAATAAAATTCAATTTATTATCAACACAATTTGCTTCGTTATGGATTGTCGGGTTGCTTCGGGTCAACCTAAGGTTCTTTTTTCTTTAAAAAGTACACTGAGATTCAGACAAAATAAACAATTGAATCAAATAGGAGTCTAAAAGTTTCACAATTTGACAACACTTTACAATATATACTGGTCAGTGGAACATGTGAATCGTTCATTCTAAATCTTCCTAAATTTCTGGTTCGATGAAACCATATTGTCCATTTTTTATGCATCTGTGTGTAACTGTGTATGTGAAACACGTGAGTGTTGCTATTCTACCAATAATCGCTAAGGCTTTGAAGGCTCCTTGAAAGTAATGCAGCTAGTATCATCTGCACAGTCGCGAACTGGTTATGGTCTAGTACATTATTGATTTCCTACAATGTTATGCAACTGAGTATAACAGAACTGATATGCTAAGCAACATACGTATGTGCTAAGGATATATATTTCTGACTCTTACAAAAGGACCAAAAAAGCGGGAATATAAGGACTTTTATTATTAGCAATAGCTTTTGCTATGCTTTCACGAGGTTTATAAAAGAAGAAGGTTCTCAAATGAATGCCTAAGTGTATTACTTCCTAAAATATTTTGCCATAACTTTTTGAATGGGTTCACTAATTTGGATGAAATATTATGCGGAGGATGTTCCTGTAGTGTTCCGTTCTAATTTCTCTGAAATACGTAGCATATAAATGTAGAGAAAATTTTATTTTACGTACTGGATATATCAACTGCAAAAGACCCTATGACAATATCTTCAGTTATAACAAGCTCTTTCAAAGATCGATGGCCAGCGAGATCTACAGATCTCAGTCCCCTACGCTTCTTATGGAAGATCACTGCAATTGAGAGAAAAAATACATAAGTCATTACTAGCTGATTAACATGTTCATAAATTTCTCTGCCTCATCAACGAATCCGTCTTCGTAAATATCTGCGGATTTTCTCTCTCTGGTTTCGAGAAACTTCGTGGTCTCGCCGCCAGATGTCTCAAAAGCTCATTTTTTTACATGCTGGTAAACTGAAGTTTTATGATTGGTTTAGCATTTCCTGTTAGCAGAAATATTGCAGTACGAACCAGTCATAGACCTGAATTTATCAGGATGTTTGAGATAATAAGCTTTCCGAGACATCTAGCGGCGAAGAGAAGAACTTCCTCGAAACCAGGAAGAAATGAGAAGGTATTTATGAATCAAGTTATCAAGGTTACTTTATTGTGCTTGCATTCCGTTGTAATTAGTGACAGTAGAAGTTCGCGACTCGCGAACAGATAAACACTTAAGAAATCAAAAAAATTCTTAACATTTTACAAAAATGTGCTTATTAAGTCAGAAAACACTCACGAAATTTGGACAATTTGCTTCCATCCATTAATTCTGAGTTCTGCTCAAGAAATGATACCATTTTTATTCATTCATTCACGTAAATAATGCCTAAACAATCGAAAAAAAAATATGTAATTCGTCTTCAAAAATCTATTATCGGACCTCGCGTAGTACGGAGAATGTTAGGATGCAGTATACCGAATCCTCCATAGATGGCAGCGAATTTGCAAACATGGTTTGCCATCTAGCGGGAAAAATACGAATTACATGATCACAAGGAAGAGATACATTTTTATCTAGGTTTTTAGCAGTATGCCTAGCTATTAGTGCAGAGCGTATGTCTAAAATTTTAAAACGTTATTGGGAACTATTTTTACTCAAGAAATTTAAACTCTTTTATAAAAGACATTATACTGTCCCTTACCATAATAGTTAGTACCCTAAATAATGAATTAAATCAAGAAAGATCGTAGATCGATCCGATGTGCCATAAGAATTAGACGTATACAGTAATGGTATAAATTTTTAAAGACATATTAGTGGCATGAAAACTCAGGCATTTATTCTCCTTCGTTTCATGAAGAGACAAAATTGCTGTGCTAAAACTTCAGAACTAAACCTTCATGTTGAACACGAGAAAGAGAGTGCAGGGATCTACAACGCCCCCCACCTCACCTCCACTCTGTTTAAATTCACCCTTCCTCATTTATGTGTATGTGAGTGTCGATAAACTTTGTCGGATAAAACTTAAGGGAACTAAGTCTCTAGGTGTATTATTTAGGAGAGGAAAATTTCTGTCTGAGATTTTCCTACCAGGGGAACTTTTGTGAGCTTCTTCTTTGGTCTTTTTTGTGTGTGTGTGTTTTATTTTGGAAAACCCTTTCCCGGAGGGGGAATAAACTTCATCATCAGGAAAACAGGGTGAACAGAAAGTTTTCAAGCAATACAAAGTGAAAAGGAGTAAAATTTAAATTTGGGTAGAAGGTATATACACGCTTACTTGCTTTTCCGTAGCACCTACTCTATCGGTTTATGTATTTGTGAGAAAGCTATTTTCTTGCAACTTGTTACCTCATTCCATGAAGAATTTTGAAATGAATAAATATTTCGGAATAAAATTAATGAATCGTATATTATTTTTTAAAAGCGCATTTGGTCCAGGAGTACAAGTTTTGGGGAAATTGAGCAAAAATGTTTTAAAATGGAAAATTATATAGTGAGATAAATTCTATGGAAGTAAGCAGATTTGATGATTCAAAAATAATTCTAAATCACGAGATTGTGTCAGTATTGCAATATATGAATACGTCATTAGTCAGTAAAAGTTGGGGCCTCACACCCTCTAAAAATTGAAAAAAAAACAACAACACAGAAACATAATTTGTTACCTTTTATTTTTGGGTTCGTTTGTGTTTCTAAACGAACGAATTTTGAGAAACTATTATAAGGACTGTCAGTGAAGTAACGTGATAACAATGTGCAATAAACTTTAACATTTTTATGGCCTTTACTTTACAGAAAATTATGATGTTTTAATTCAGTTGAAAATCCTGAATTCATTGAAAACCTCACACAAGTTTACTTTCTATTACAGCTACTCTATTGCTTTATTCATTTGTCTGGTAGGTAATTCCAACTTGTTATTTCTTCCATGAAGAATTTAGGAAAAGTAAATATTTTAGAATAAACTAATGTCTTGCTTTATTTTGAGAAACTATTGTAAAGCCTACACGTGTTTGAATCGTCTTATTAGAATGTCGAGACACCTATAAAAAGAATTCCGAAGCTTTAAGAAGCACTATAACATTTCGACATTCTAGATGTCTGCCGCATCTGTCAGAAAAATAATGCTTTACACTGTTCGACAACTGTAGAAATTTCTCTGCTCGTTAAGCGACATTTACAGTATTTTAAGGCAATTTGGAATATAAGATTTGTGTTTGCCAGATAAAATGTACTCGCATCTGCCATTTCCGAGAATTGAGACACTTCACATATGTTTACTGTTACAAATAATTTATGTATATGTTAAGTGTGAAAAACGCATTGATCATTTATTTTCCCTAACTCCGTTAGTCTATGTAGTGTTACCCGTAAAAAAAAAAGGAGTTTTGAACCGTGGCAGTTTGACAATTTCATCTAAATAATACACTAAGGGCCATATTTATGAATCACTCCCAAGAGTATCAATACCCCTGGGAGTCACCCACTCTTAAGGGTGATTCATAAATATGGCCCCTAATCTGTGACCCTGGTGCGTTGCTGCTCCCTCAGCTATATTGAAATAATGGGGCCCGAGATATATTTTTTAACAATATATCTCACTTTAAAAGCATTTTAAAGTAAAATGTGTTATTACAAAAATTAATCTACATAAAATTCTCTGCAAGAAAAGTTATTTCCATCTTTCTTCTAGGTTGCACCGTTTAGGCACGAGTGCTGCTTGTAGTTCTGCAATTTTTGCTTAGAGTTTTGTAACATCAAACGTCAAGAAACAGGGAGCTGATAATGGATTTACTTGGAAAAATACAGGAGTTTTGAAAATTAGCAGTTTGACACAGCTTTATGTACTGAGTGATATACAGAATTTGCGAACTTGGGGCGTTGTCACGTGCTTCTCCATATTTAACAAATGGCGCCCGAAACTTATATTTTGTTTTCAGTACTTCTTAGGTACAATAGTTTCGCAAATTCGTTATTTGATGTAGTTTTACGTCCTGAGTGACATACTGAATTTGCTACCTTGTTGCGTTCACGCTGGCTCCACCATGGTGGCGCTGCGCAACATGTAAAACTGCGCGAGAGACGTTTTGCAATTTAGATATCGTGAAGCGATGGAGTGTTGCGCGGTTGCGGTAAAACGCATATTGTTAAAACAACGACAGTGTGGAGGCCGATCGTCGCGTATTTCCGTGAGATTTTAATCCAGCGCGGCATCGACAAGTTCCTTCCGTCCACGCAATTTTCAGCTAGATACGTAGTATTGAAGAACTCTGCTCGACTCTGAAGAAGACATCACTAGACCGACCGCACACTGACCGTACACAAGAGAATATCAAGGCTGTTCGAGCTGCTGTTATAAGAAATCCACAGTGTTCCATTCGGCGTCAGTCGGCATCTGTACGGCTGCAGTCAGGTGTGCACTGAATAGAGATGCAAGATTGAAAGTTCCATCCCCACGAATTGCACATAGATCAACACTTGAAATCCAATAATCGCCTACAACGTTGATAATTTTGTGAGGAACTGATGACCATGGTGAACGAAAATGACAACTCCATTAACAAACTGCGGCGGTTTGACGAAGGCCACTTCCACCTCTTAAATAAGTACAATTTTCGTTATTGCAACGACTAGAAACCGCGTTAGTTATAAGAGATCCCTTTAAACAGCAACAATGTGGTGTACTGTAATATCGAGTGGCATC
Source organism: Lepisma saccharinum (assembly GCA_022664845.1). NCBI lineage: Eukaryota > Metazoa > Arthropoda > Insecta > Zygentoma > Lepismatidae > Lepisma > Lepisma saccharinum. Next base: position 9,049 of record JAGDQP010013960.1, read on the forward strand.
ATGTACCCATATTTATTTTAGATGGTTATGGGATCGCGGTGATCGTAACGCCTGATCGCTATGCTGTTATACAGGACACATTTGACGCGCAAGAACTGAAGCGCTTTATCCACATCCGTGACAATCCCTGGTTTCAGCGAAACGAGGCAAAATCATATACTTCCCGAAACTCAATAGCAGCTTTACGGAAATTGTTTAGCCATCCAGTAATTTTCCCAATACGGTGACATACCCAAAATCTCCTGACCTGACCATCTGTGATTTTTTTCTTGTCGCGTCATATTAAAAGTAATGTGATCCATTGTGGACCTGCTGCAACCCAAGAACTGAAAGAAAGGATCCTTGAGAAACTTTCCGTGATTCCTACGAACATTTTACGTCCAATTATGCAGGATGTCCCTCGACGATTGCAGAAATATTTGCGAAAAATTGTGGTCATCTACTGGACGTCCTCTTTAAGACATGCACCTACACATCTCTTGAGCAGTACGTATGCATGAAATGACATCTTAGCGACCATTCTTTGTTTTCATTAAATCTCTTTCATCTAAATCTCTTTCTTATTACCTTCTCTATATCTCCATTTCAAAATTTTCCGTCGTTTCGAGACACAATTTTCTTTGGCAAAGCAAGGTGACACAAAATATCATCTCTAACCGCTCGAGTTTACAATTTCAGTTGATAAGGGATTATTTTCCCTCGGAGATACTGAAAAGGATATATTATTAAAAGCTTGTATTTCGAGCACCATTTTTTTCAATATGGTGGAACGAGCGGCATCGCATCAAGGTCACAAAATCAGAATGTCACTGAGCACGTGAAACTGTATCGAATTGCCAATTTGCGAAACTAATGTAGCTAAGAAAATACTGAAAACGAAATATTGTAAAAAAAAATGTATTTCGGGCGCCATTTGTAAAATATTGAGAAGCGCGCGACAACGCGACAAGTTTGCAAATTTCGTATATTAATCAGTACATAAAACTGTGTCAAATTCCCAATTTTCAAAACTCTTATATTCCTTCCAAGTAGGTCCATTTTTAGCTCCCTATTGAAAACTTGTGCTGTTACAAAACTTTAGAAGCAACTTGCGCAACTACCAGAACAACAACAAACGGTTAATCCTGGATGATAGATGGAAATTACATTTCTTGTAGAGAATTTTGTGCAGATTAATTTATTTAATAACACATTCTGCACTAAAATGCTTTTAAAGCGAGATATTGTGTAAAAAACGCATTTCGAACGCCACTTTTCCAATATGGTAGAGTCAACAACACCGCATGGTTGCAAATTCGGTATCTTATTCAGGGCAAACGTATGAGTTTCAAAACTCCTGTATTTCTGTTTCAGGTAAGGCCCTTTTCAGCTCCCTGTGGCTTGGACTATGTTGTTTCGACTTTTTAACTGTGTTTGAAGCCTCTTTGACAACACAGTGACAATATTTTGCAAGCATACGTATTTGCGTTTTGACCTCAATGGTTGAGTCAATTTTATAACATATAATGTTCTTTAGGGAACCTCTTCTTGGGTTTATTTTTTTAGTGTATGAATACTTTTATGTAAACAAATTCACATGAGCGCAGTGTTGGGCAAAATTCTTTCTAAAAATATTTTCAATAAAAAGTACAAAATATTTATCAAATTGTATTTCGGATTCAAAACACAGATTACTTTATAAAATGTATCGTCGGAACAAATTACAAAACTTTATTTAGAAAAATACAAATCCTTTTGTATATCTATATCAGGGAAAATGCCCAAGAGGTAAATAAAATACTGTAGATAAATTACACAATTCTTCCCTAAAGGCAGACAGAATGGTCATAAAAATTTACATCAATGTCGGTAAATATCAATTGTAATGTAAAGTTGCAGTCTTTCTAAAACGTTTCACATTTGAGTAAGTCTGAGATTCTGACATTTTTTTTTTTATCATAGGAGGAATTATGGGAGGAGGGGGGAATTGGGAACGTGTAATTCAAGTTGGGGATGGTTTTTTTTATCGATTTTTAATCGTAATAATTTTAAAATTTGTGTCTCGACAATTTTGTGGTTTGTGACTGTCAGAATCCCTGTCTTGTGTATTAATTATTTGTTGGTTTTTAGCAATCCAACACTCGATAATGGTTTAGCGGATTGAATTCAAACTTGGCATGGCTATAGAAAATATTAGTCTCAATGCTTTTGCAAAACTAAATTTCTAAATTAGTTCATGCTTGCATGGTAACGAGACAAAACATTAAATTTATTTTCTCGGTCATAACTTTGCAATTGGGGTCACGGTGGCTCAATGATAGAGCACTCATTTCTGGTGCTTGGGTTTTCGGTTCGATCTCTGGGTTTTCGGTTCCTTGTCATGTGGGTTTTGTGGTGGACAAATACCATGTGTTTGGGTTTTCTCGGATTTTTCCCCTTTTCTGCCACTTTCTTCATTCCACCAATCACCCCATCATCATCCATCCGGCTTGAGCCAAAAGTTGCCTAAAGCCCTTAAAATTAAGTTAAAATTGGATAACTTCGTAATATTTTCGGGTGCGCAGAGCAACAAGTAATTATGTCGGGAAGTAAAGTAGTAACTTTACTGGACTGGTAGCAAATCTCAGACTAGTCATTTTTAAAGGGTGTGTTCACGGGGCACTAATATGCCTCGAAATGACGTGGCTTTATTGTCAGAGAAGAAAATTCTTCAGACTTCAAACATGTTTATTTCTTAAATGATTGGCGAACTAGAAGAGGTCCCTGAAAAATTTATGTTTGTTCACTTATCAATGGAAAAGAAATGCAGAAAAGAACCGGTTTCTTTACGTAGCGTGAACAATTTAAAACTTCAGAACTCAATGCGCACCAAGAAAGAAAGTGTAATGAATTGAACATTTTAAAATTTCAAGCTTAATGTTTGAAGGAGCGTCGCATAGTGGATACATGAAACAAACTTCTCCGCGTTGTACATTGAATTTATTATATCTCAAACTGAATTAATAGCTCCCTTAAACAATACATGGCCCCAAGTTCACCCATATTAAACATTTATTAATTAACATTTTTTTAAGTACTTTGATACATTCTAATTTCAACATTGAAAGTTAAACAATTTACAATGTCTGAAATTTGAAATGCAAATTTAAATCCATACATGCAAACCACAACGGCCAGTGAAGTTTTGACAAGTTTTATCTTTTAAAATCTTTATCCTACATGTTAGCACTTTAGGTATTTTGTAAATTTATATTAGTGACCCCAAATGACAGGACGGGACGTCCACCAACTTGGCATTTGAGCACCAAAAAGAAGTTGGCCCAATGTATGGATTTTAGGTGACTGCCGACGTCGAGAAATATTGCAAGTAGGCCATCATTGGTTCAGAGGCGATGCCCACCTCGATGGCATATGACGGTGTGCAGCAGATGGTTCGGCTGATCGATCCAGCTCATTTGCCAATGCAGACCATAACTCCGAAAGTAATGTCATCTTACTGCACTGCCAACAATGTTGTCAGTTACCAGACGAGATAGGAGGAGAGAGAAAAAATCAACGAAGCAGCCTTCTTCATAGCTCTAGATCCAGTCACCCATCCTAGTATCGAATCCAAGCCATTACTTCAGAAACAGTCTTCGTAATATAATAGGATAAGTATAACCCATTCAGCAAATCGGATCTGGTCCAGTGGCTGGCATGCGCTACCATTGGAACGGATACCGGGACGAGCAAAATGTAATTAAGTTGGATGGCACATGAATAGGAATCGCTATAAAAACAACCACTCCATTAAAGAAACACATCTTCGGTAGAACACTCATATCACAAGTTTCCTTTGTTTTCCTGCTATGGCTGTTACAGTAGTGACTAATGACTCGTTCTTTTCGGATCAAATATGGCGTAAGTTACTACTAACGTAAGTCCTAGTGCTTTTTAACGCCGATTTCCACTCTTGACTGGTTGCCGTACAGTGGCCTGTCGCGTACCGGAGACAATTACTGACGGGGATAGTATCTTCGGAAAGCGTTTTGAAATATCCAGTTATGTTTCAAATAGATGTCGTCAGTATTTGCAATAATACTGAAAAAAAAAAAAAAACACTGATTTGTGAGAGATTTCGTTTATAGAAGGTCTCAGTTCGAGTGTGATGTTCGCACATGCACAGGAAGCGAAAACAGTTTCTTATCTTAACCAAACATGTAATTCTGATCAAGCGTTCGCAGCCGCCATTTTCATCACGCATTTTTTACCAGAAATGGAAAATATTCTTTGTGAATAGGGATTACAATCCCTAGCTGACAAATAGAAAAAGGTTATTAAAACATGGCGCATAAATCGTGGAATTAACTTTGTTTATGTTATAGGGTTTCGGGTAACATATTTCTGACTCTCAATAATGTTTTAATGTAGTACTTTCTTCACTGGCACTTGAGTCCAGTCAGTAAAACGCTGGACGTCTGACTGAACATCACACTGGTTGGAATTTTTTTTTAACATTGTATTAAGCTGGTGTAATCCTTAGAAGGTGTGAACTTTTTTATAATATGTGCAAAGGTATGAACAAATGGAGCTTGACAAGTAAGAGTATATTAATATGTGGTAACTTTCATGTGCTGAAACACCAGCTTAACAGCACACTCCGCGACAATTGTTCTACGACTGTTGAACCAAAGGTCATACGATAGAAGGAATACAAAAATTGAAGGTAAACACTTTTGTTTTCTAAGAGGAAACGGGACCCTATTGGTTTCAGAATGGAACTGGAAATACTATACAGACAACGTATTTCATTTTTATATTTCTTATGCTGGCTCATGAAAGAACCAATGAGGCTTGTCCTTAATAAGTACTCATCTGCACGAAGCTTATGACTTCTCACCCTTGCTGTGAGAATTAAATCAATATAGGGGAAACGCTGTTAGGAAATTGCATATTACAAATACATTAAGACTCTTCAGTCAACGTACCTCCTCTTCATCTCTCTCTCTCCCTCACTTTATAACAATTTACTTTTCATTTAAATTGTAATTACTTCTCCATCTTCTTCCCATTATTATCGGTTTTTTTTCCTCCGGGTCTAAAAATTTTACGCTTTAATTCTGAACAGGAAACTCATTATAGAAAATTGGAAAACCAAATCTAATCATTATTTTGGTTGTTTCGAAATTGAAAGAAAGGGTGGGGGCAGGGATGAAGAGAACACAGATTGTCACTAATACAAAAGAAAGGGAAGGGGAGAAGAAAGAGAAGATGTACCAAGGATTAAAGAATAGTTGCGAGGTTGTATTGAACTATTTTAGTGTGATGTCATCATATAGTTGTTGCCATAGCAACAGTTTCCTGTTTAAAAAAAACTATTCACCCTTTTGTAGTTCTTTCTAAGTGTTGTAGTTGGTCATGCATATCTATCTCTCTCATGATAGCGACCGTCTGTTTAGACAGATTTCTTACGGTTGCCATTGCTGGCGCCTTGATTTAGCTATTTTCTTATTCTGAAGATTGTAAAGATTGCAATTGCCAATTTGAGCAAATTTGCCTCCTATGAACTACCCTAAAATGTATAAATAAATACTTGCGTGTTTCTTTCTCACCTTAAGAACAATATAAAACTTATTAGTAAAATGTAAAATGTCATTTTATGAGTTAGCAACAAATTAAAATATTAATTTTCATAGCTACATTGTGAGTTTATGATTTTTTTTTTATTTTGTGTAATTTTGTATTTACGTTGTTTAGAATAGATTTTTATAGCATATTTAGTTTTAGATGTAGTTTGATTAAATTGAATATTGGCTTGTAGAACAGTTCAGTGCTGAGTAAAAAAACGGGCATGGTAAACTTACGATTGACTACTATTGTAGATTTTACAAGTAAGGCTTTGATGTTGACTTGAACTTAAAAGTTTTGTGATTTTTGATTTGACTTACTCTGTTGCTTTCTCATGGTATTGGTTTTTAAAGTTTATTTCTATATCCTTGGCTTGTGTAAATATGAAACCTCTATCATCTACAGAATTCTATATTTCGAAGTTTTAAAATTTCGTCCTTACTTGTGATTTTGTTTACGTTTTTCGTTAAGAGTTTGTGTTTAACTTCTATATTTTTTGTGGCATTTTCTAAGGGCTTTTATGTTTTGTTAATATTATTTCACACTATTAATATTATTCAGTATTATTTAACATACAGTATGAAATAGTATTTTGTGTTTTTAGAATTACAAATAAAAGTTTTTGTTTTGTTACTCTTGCGTTCATTACAACATTATACTTTGCAGAATTTTTTAAGCTGAAAATTCCTTACTAAGATTTACAAAATAGTCCTTACGAACATTTGGTATTTGTCATCCTTGTCCAAATAAATATCAAATATTTGAAGTTGTGCATTGACTACTTTATTTTTCCGTCTCTTATTTGTTATTAATGCATTAGTAGTAACTTAAAATTTTCAAATATCAGCAAAAAAATATTATACATTTTTTTGGTTAATTTACTTGTAAACCCTCTATTTTCCCACGTCTGCTTTCATTATTTCGGATTTTTACTGAAGAAAGATATAATATTTATATATCTCTTGTTCATATCCCATGTTAATTTATCTTCCATTGACGTAGGCTTCCTTCCAAATCCCTCTCTATTGCTATTTCGTAATCACAAAGATTTTGCAACTTTCTACATACATTCTCTCTCTTAAATAATTATTTAAATACTTAACTTATTGGTAAATGCAATTCTGACTCGAAGATAAATATATATTCCTCTAATAATTATGAAAAAACATAATAATTCGTTTTAGGATACATCAGTAATTCGCTTTGCTTATCGTAATAAGTTATTCATTTGGGACTTACATCACTTAAAATAATATTACGATGACTAACAACATCAAGTATATATTATTTACTGTGACTATTCGTTAAGTTGGTTACTTGAATAGTGGAATATTTTACAATTACTTGAAACAAACCGTAACTTTGACCAAATTGTTTATAATTCATTGAAATTAAAGTAAGTTTAATTTTCGTGTATTTATTAAAATTCCAAATACTAAGGCTGACGCACTAGTGTAGACAGGTTTTCTGAAAAGTTCACTGGTAGAAGTGAATCGAGGAACGATTCAGTATCTGCTATTTTTTTAAACATATATATTATTCATCACTGATTACGAAAATGTCGACTGCCAGAAAAAAAATATGCATCGTGGGAAATGGAGGAAGGTTTTATATGGGACTTACGCCAAGAGACGAATTAATAAATATCTCGACAATGGCGAAAAATACATTTTTATTTCTTTAATGGTGATCTAAATTCTTAATTATCTGCAATTTTTGCGATAAAAGCACTGCTTTTTCGTTAATATATTTGTAATTTTGATGTAGCAAATATTCGTATTTTTAATCATAGCTATAATTCTAACGAATGAGAAATCGATTTTTTAAAATATACTTGTAGGCAATTATATGACTTTTATATGGACCTACCATGAGTCACATTGGCATTAATGAGCTCCGAGTAATGATCGTTGGGCAAGTAAAGATGCAAACTGCACTTTATTTAATAAACGCTAGATGTTACTAACAACCACTTTCTTTCAATGATAAATACTTAGAACACGCACAAGAAAGAGAAAAAGTAATAACGAAAAGTAAATTACCTTATAATTATTTCTCTAGTTGTCAAACCTCACATTTTAATCGCACTAAATTCTGTTAGAATTTATGCAATCAATTACGTAGTTTCTTAATTATTTCCCATAGAAATTAAGCTAAATAAACCTCACATTCATTGTAGTGTGTAAAACGTGACCTGTAATTGTTTGAACACTATCACTATTAAATAAATTTGAACGTGTAGGAAAGTCAGTTTAATATGAGCAGTCCGAAGCTTATACCCCCATATCTTCCACGTGCATTGTGCAAGAGCAAAAGAACGAAGTTGGTAGCCTTGTTTGGAGTTTCGTGGTTGACGAGCGTGGAGCCCAAGCCAGTGTGCTGCTATTGTTGTGTAATAAAGGAGAATTTTAAAGGTAGGTACAATTAATAAAATATATATTTTTTGAGCTATAGTTAAATCAGGGTAATGGAAAATAAGATACAACGAGGTATTCATTCGTTATATAAAATATATTTCTTAATTTATAGTCAGTTTCGTCTAGGAGCACAGCGCCCGTCGTTTGTCCACTTCTTTGTGATAAACATAGTTGCAAACTACAGCGCATTAAAAAAACACTAGCAGTCGGTGAAATATGAGCTTTTAAATTCAGTTTAATATGAACATGTACAAGTTTACTGAAAATAATGAGAGAAATGAACGTGAGGAGCTTTTGCAGGTATTAACTAGAGCAGAAATAGTGACATAATAATTTGTGGATCACATTTAGTACCTCCCCCAATTAATCAAAGACTATTATTTTCTAAAGTAAGCCCACATACAGCAGATGTTACTAAGCAATATTCCTTACAGTATACGGATGTATAGGCCTATTTGACCATTTGTAAGGTAAACTAACCTAACGTTATCTAACCTAAAGTCCGTAATAGCTACAATATGACGATTCATAGGCCTAATCGCTGCAAAATTATTTGGGAGAGATACTAAAAAGCAGCTTAATTTGTAATAACATGGATGACAAAGTGTGCACTCCTTTAATTCATAATCAGCCTAACCTATTATGTTTGGCCACTTGTCGTCAATTTCCGGTTTAGGTCCTATTGCTAGACTCTTGACCATCCTACAATAATGGGTGTAACTGGGGGGGGGGGAGCCCCAGTCCAGCCAAGCTCAAGCCGAGCGTCCCCCAAACAAATCATAGGCCTAATAGTTAATAGCCTATTATAAATGTTATATTTTACTGAAGTTTTAACTCCAGGTAGGAATAAAGATGTAGTGTTTCTGTTCTTTTGGTATTTTTTTTGTTTTACGTAATTCACATTTGAAGTTTTTTTTGGAAGACCTACCATGAAAGTCTTGGGGAAGAAAAGTCTAATTGTCTATTTTTGTCCATTTTTTTTTGACAAAACTGAAACTGTGGCTTAGACTTTTTTCGTCGCAGGTCTTCATTTGTACATTCACAAGACTAATGTTCGAGTGCGTGTTTCACGAGCATGAGTGGCTCTTTTTTTGCTAATTATTGTAATCTTTAATTGTATTACCTTTTATTTTGTATATTCTACTGTTATTTATTCTTTTTCACTTGTATTGAGTGTGCAGATATTGACATAGAATTGTGCTCATATATGCCCTATGCAGTGCTCATATTACCCTTGTACCATGGGAAATATGAGCACTGCACACCCACTTTACTTTCCTCTTCGTTACTCGGATACCAGAGTATGTACCACTCTGTACTTTCTAGCGTTGTTCAAAGAAGAACCTGTCTTACTTTTTGTCATATTTTGAAATTTTTGTAATAAACCATTTTTGAGATACAATCGCATTTTCATTAACTATGCTCATATGCACCTGACTTCCCCTATCTTATCTTATAGTGCTACATTATGATGGAATGTGATATCGGTTATAAGGAACTACTATAGTTGTGGTTCCAAGGAGGGAAGAAATCAAATTGACGAGGCTTCAGTTTGAAGGGGGTGACTCCTCGTGATCTGTGTATATAATCAAAGAGAGACTCAATGATGTCTTGAATTTCAGAAGCATTTCCCGTCTTCAGGAAATTTTGGACTCAAGGTTTATCCCACCATTGGCGTATCACAAAAGTTACTACTCGAGCATCACCTTCAAGGATTAAACATGTAGACTTTCCTCGAAACGTAAACTGAGAAGGGTTTCACCTTCAAAGAGCTGTAAAGAAAACTCGAAGCAGAATCCGTATTGACTGTGGTGAAGACACTGAATTATCTTTACGCTGTTTCGACCATCGATCAAGTTTTATATTGGAAATTGTTAGAAATCAAAGAGAAGTTTCTAGAATGAATTATTTTCAAAATGGAAGGTCTTCACTTAGCACTGAACTTCTTGAATGTGATTGGCCAGTATGTGAGGGGATCCGGATTACCTGAAATGTAAGTGGAAAAGTGGAAGCTCGGCTTGGAAAGTAATGGAGAGAACAACAGCATTATGAGAACAGAATGAGATCGCGCAAAATAACATATCAAGCGTTGTGGGGTACAACTTCGTCTGAATATGTTGAATACATACTACAAATAAATGAAATTCATGAGAAAAAATGAGTGAAACAAAGAATAACGCTGATGAGGTAATAGAGGTCTTAATAATTTAGCAAAGGAAAATTACTGATTGAGCAATAAACTTCTTCAAATATGAGAAACCACAAGAAAGTTTGAGACAGTTTCCTGACGTTAGAAAAGAAACAAATGTAATTTCGAGTTCTGGAGGCAGTACATGAAGTGTAATTTCTACAAATTTTTGTCATCACGATTTAGTGGTGACAGTATGTAAGATTTGTATTTGGTGAGCTTTACTAAGAGATGTTGACCGTTCATAGCTTCTTATGATCACAATAAAGATTTCAAACAGATGACTGCTTTCAATGCAGAAATACGATCTATTTGCAAATAAAATACGTACTGCTTTTCATTTTTGAGAATTTGTGAAAAGCTATTAGGAATTTCAATCTAGTTAATGCTGACCACGCTCAAGAACAACTTATTGATGCAAGTACAGATTCCGTAAGAAATATTGAGATTATTAGCAGCGAATCTGGAAACCTCAAACAACACAAAAGAACATTCCAAAGGTTTGACATTCATGACTCATGTTCAACTGTTTTTACTTCAAGGAAATGAGACACATGAAAGATTACTTGTAAATGTTTTAAAGTTTTCCTGCTTGCTTTCACCGAATATCGGCATGATACTGCACAATCCTGTGACAGAGGATCTTTTCTGAAGAAATCCAGAAATCACTATTGGAAAAGGAATCTTCTGTACGTGACAGTGGAATCCGGGAATCAAAGTAAGCTAAAATGAAAGTACATAAAAGAAAAACTAAGTGTGCCAAATCTGAGTTCCAAATTAGAAGTCATTCTAGAGATATAAGGTCACAAATATACCTAAGGAACCTATATTATATACGTGATGATTTAGTCCTTACGGATCTTATAACTTGGAAAGTATTTAACGTAGGACTTTCAAACAAAACAAAACAAAAAAAGGGTAGGAGACGTGTACATGCTGATTTATGATACTGTCTTACGTCAAATACATTCCGAGTTATGAGAATTGTAAAGACTGAATTATCATGTATATATTATAGGTTACTTAAGTACCTTTGTGACCTCATATCTGTAGAACGACTCAGATTTGGCACACTTAAGTTTTCTTTTATGCACTTTCGTTCGAACCCTTAGTTTGATTCTCAGAGTCCACTGTCACGTACGAAAAGTTTCCTTCTGAGTGCTCGGCAGTTGGGATATAAACAAAACAAAAACTTCGTTAGAGAAGGACAAGAAGAGTACATTCCCATTATCTTTTGAAGAAAAATATTCTCCTGTTACATTCGGCGACTGCCAGAAAAAGATTTAGCTGCCAGAAAAAGATTTATATTAAATCCAAAAGAGATCTTTAACTGAAGAACAAAGTATTGTTGCAGAGAATGTTAGTAATTTTGGACTCTGGGAGATAGATAGATCTGTGTTCCCTTCTGAGGCGCAAGCTTCACAGTCTCCCAACCAGTGTGCGAAAATTTCCGGTCGTCAGTCCCATTTTGCGACTAAAAATTCATTTTTGGCGACTAAACATATTTTATTCAGTCGCCAAATTTGGCGACTAGCTTTTCTCTTTTGAAACTAAAAGACAAAAAGGGCTTTTATTATCTGTCATACTCAAGTTTTTGTGAAACTCTCATATCTGTAATGAGTGCCATATTGTGCGCGCATGCGCAGACGGTGATATTGTGTTGAAAATCCCGTGAAGATACGACTTTTAGCTGATTTTTTTTTGTATCCAGCAGCAGTGTTACATTTGTGTGAAAATCAGGCGACAAAGATGAAGAGGCGGCTGCTAGCTCTAACAATATAAAATTGCAACGAAATGAAGTCAACCCATCGACGTTTTCACAGTGGAAAATTATTCCAATTGGAAGTGAGGAAAAAGGGCGTTTTGAGGAAGATTACCGTGTATTGCCAGGCTCAATTATAGATGACATAGACAAACGCTTTGACAGCATGAAAACGGACAAACATCTGCGGCAAGTAGAAATATTTTACCCTTACAACATACCCATTCCTCCTCGTGATGAAAATCATGGCGAGAAAGATTTGCGAGAACTAGTTCAGGCATTGCCTATGAGCGTTAAGGTGGATGATGAGGAAGCTGTGGTGGAGGAGTATCGGGATTTTAAGTTATGGCTTGCAACAAGGTCATCCTCACATGTGAGGAGGTTTGGCAGCGTCTTCAAGCAGAGTTAACAGATTCTTCTTTATACGGTAACGTATGCAAAGTTTTGAACATTCTGCGGGGGTCCTCCACTTAGTACTGCAGAATGTGAGAGAGGGTTTAGCCAACTAAATCTGGTCAAGAAGACCATCGACATCTTTTCCATGTAATTACTGTCGATGACTTACTGCTGGTCAAGATGAATGGTTCCAAACTAGAGATCTGATCATCAGTGCTGCAAATGCAATGGATTTGTGGTAGATGTTGCTATGGGGCACACTAGGAGACCAGATGTTTAAAATTGGTGTTAGTGCGTTTTGACACTACAGTAGAAGAACTGCCAATATCTGCAAAGACATTGAATTTGAATTTCAAGTTGGTTCTTTTAGCTATATATCAGAGACTATGTTGTATTTCTTAACAATAAAGGTAAGTTGTGTAGCTTAATAGTATTACATCCTTAAGATAGTACTGTCACATTGTTACAATCAATGGTTAATAAAATATTACAAATATTTCCAAATAAAGAACAGTGTTTGACTATCCTAAACATAACCTATCAGAATGATTTGTTTATAGGTAATTTAACAAATTAATGAGAGCACGCTGATGTGATTTGTGTATCAATTAGGGAATTTGTCTTTTGTAAGCATTAATTGGCAAGATGTGCTATTGAATTACATGTGCTATATACATATAATTTAACTTCTACTTTTGCAACCTGACTAAAAAAAAATGGCTACTAAATATTCATGTTTGGCAACCAAAACCAAAACCAAAACCAAAACCAAAACCAAACCATGTTTGGCAACCAGGAAAAGTAGTTGCCTAGATACGTCATCGTTCAGACTAGTGATGATCTAAGGTAGTAGCATCCTGTCAGGTCCATACAAGTAAAATTAATTTAAAAAAATGTGTCTCTAAAGAATCTGTCTTTGTTTCTTTCTTATTCTGATCTCTCTCTCTCTCTCTCTCTCTCTCTCTGTTCTTTACTTCAAATGCGTTGTAAATTGAACGATAACATAGACTTATAGCAACTCCTAGACAATCTTGGGTCATTCAATGTGAAATTTCTCCTGAATTTTTTAAACCAATTTTGAGCCCCAACCAATACCGAATCAAACAAAGCTACTGCAGAATCTCCCTCCTGGCGGTTGCCAGTTACAACTGGGAAACTGCATTACAACGTTGACCCAGCAGTAAAAATTAAATAGCAATGGAATTATTTCTCTCTCCCTTCTACAAAGCCTCTCGTTCACACATATACCTACGAACATACACACGTACTTCGCCCACACACACACGGTATACATACTTGTTCCAACTGATTCGATTACGGATCGAAAATGTCACCTAATGCTGAGAATAATTGATATTAACACAGAACGAACATATCTACTGAACTACAGTTTGTATGGGGTTGATGCAATTGAAATGTCTCATTTTTGAGCAGCGATAGTAGAAATGGAGCTTCCCAGTTTCTCGTTCCAACTTGCAGTATTGAAATATCGATATTGACGAAAATGAATATAGATAGCTATTAATCGAACAATAGTTTGCTCGATTTCCAACGATATTTAATAGGAACGATTTTCTTTTCGCAATGTTTCTTCGATTCGAAAAACATTCAATTTCTATGTAATAGTACAGCACTAAACTCCAAATATAGAAAGAACATAATTTCGAACTTCGTTTGCACACGACACCAACATGGAAAGCAGAGTCGTTGGTTGTTATGATTAAGTTGTGACGTTTTAATGATGAGTAAGGAGCCTTAGGATTTTTCCTCTCCGCTGCTGTTGCCGTGCAGTCGTTTCTTTTATACGCGCTCACCAACACACGGAAACATTCGAGAATGAAGAAAATGGGCAACGTTGTAACCTCTCCTCTATTCAAGTATTAGTGCCTTTCCTTACACTACGCTATACAATAGAAACTCTCGAGAAGAGGACTATAGATGTAAATTCCTCAAGACAGAATAAAGATGTCCAAGAATGTGAAATGTTGCCAGATTGTCATATCAGAACGTTGACAGAAATGAGACATATCCAGTAGGTCGGAGGTTGTATTGTTCTTGCATAGAGTGACATCAAAGTGGAATATGACGCACGCATAACTGAGAACTCTTGCAAATCTAAACGATTAAGGGCCAACAACCAACCTTTCGAATGGTGCAGACGGTAAGAACGGAGTTGAGACTAGTCTGAGTGAGCTATGTGCCTTTGAATCTGCAGGGAAGAAAATCACTGTATTATACCTTCCACTAAAAGATTGTAATTTTATATTATTGTAGTTTCAAATCAATAGCCTTGATGTTACTGCTACTCAGAATTAGTGTATCTTAAAATGGAGTCTCTTTTGTTTCTTTCTTCTGCTCAGTAACTATATTTCCAAGCAAACACTGTACTTTACAATTTGTTTATTAGCATAACTGAAGAATGTATTATGTCATATAATTTTTTTCTCAAACAGCAGACTTCGAATTGTGCGTTCTTGTAACATGTATATATGTACTGCTCCTTGATGTGAGCTTTTGCTCGTTGGAGCCCAATGTGAGTGAATAAAAATTAGAAACTAAAAAAAAAAAAAAATCAAGTTGGGTTGCAAGCCGGGTTATCGAGTGCCGAGTTTTCGGGACTCTACTGTAGTATTTTATGTTGTACCATCTCAGAGACTTTTCATATGCAAGGGTAGATGGATATTTACAATTTTCAGTTCTTTGTGCACACGCGGAGAATGAGAAAACGTTTTCTTACTTACCGTACATGTAATTCTGACCAAGTGTTTGCTGTCGCCATATTTATCTCTTATTTTATCAGAAATGGGAAATATTTTTAGCGATTCGGTTTTTAATTGAGAAATATAAAAGTGATTGAAATATAGCGTAAGGGTTACCGTTTATAACTTCGTTGACTGAGGCAACGCTCTACTGACACTCTGTACTATTTCGATCTAGTGTTCTATTATGACTGACAATCATGGGCGGCGGAAGAAACAATTTCTAGGTGGGAGCTACAGCCCCCACCTTGTGGATAGCTTATAATTGCAATAAATATTACGAATTTAGATCAACTGGCTATATTTATCTACTTCTCTCTCTCTTTCTCTCTCTCTCTCTGTAATATATACTGGGTGACTCAAGAGTACATACTCCATCGGTCCAATGTCTGTGATGGTACTTTGAATGTTGACGGTTTTTTCCGCATGCAGAAGAGTCGAAATTCCCCCTTGTTTTTAGAAACCAAGACTTGATTTTCCCAAGTTCTTCCAATAGTATAGTGCACCCCTCATTACGCTACACTTATTTGTGAGCAAGGTCGTAAAATCAGTAGAAATCATATGGATACGCATACGTATAATGTGATATGCTATAACTGTAGACTGGTTAAATATACGGTAAAGATAACTGAACCGTGAATTTTCAAGAACAATTCACATGCATCTTATGCCCCTTGCTCGTATTCCCATTTGAAAATTTTACGTTGAATCCAAGATAGCGGACGGAGATGCAGTACTTGGTCTCAATAATTGCATATAGTTAAACTCGTGTTCCGTAAAATCCGTATCAATTATATGGGTGGTTCCACACGTTTCAACCACTCGGTACATCATCATCATATTCAGCCCTTTTCCATCCATTGCTGCATGAAGGCACCTTTTCTTTCCACATATCTCGGTTTGCTCCTATCCTCATCCAAGTAGCTCCTGAAAAACGCTTGATTTCATCTACCCATCTTACATTTGGACGTCGTCTCAGCCGTTTCTTTCCTCTACGAAGTACATTTGTCGTCCACCTTCCATCTGTTCGTCTAGCTACGTGACCGGCCCATCTCTACTTCATCATCTTCGAAGTCTTGATTACATCCTCTACCTTTGTTTGTGGGCGAATCCATTCGTTTGTCTTCCTGTCCCTCCTGGTTATTCCTAACATGCATCTCTCCATTACTCTTTGTGTGACTCTCAATCTTTGAGTCGTTTGCGCATTCAATGTCCAAGTTTCACAGATATATATAATCACAGGTAAGACACATTGATTATAAACTTTACGCTTCAGACACATTGGAAGTTTGCTGTTGAAAATAAAGTGTAGTCTTCCAAACGAACTCCACGCCATTTTACATCTTCTATTTATTTCATCAGTCAACTTGGCACTTGATGTTTTGAGCTGTCCTAGGTAAACATACTCATCAACTATGCCTATTTTTTCTCCGTTAATCTTTACTTCCTTCTTTGCAACATGTTGATTGTACATTACTTTTGTTTTACTTAAGTTCATTTTAAGGCCTATTTTCGAACTCTCATTACTTAGTTCTTCCATTCTGGTTTGTAGTTCTCCTGCACTTGAAGCAAACAGGACTATATCATCAGAGAATCGTAGGTGATGAAGATATTCGCTATTAATTTTTATACCAAATTCGGTCCAGTTTAAATTTTGGAACACACTCTCCAGGATTGCAGAAAACAGTTTTGGAGAAATTAAATTAAATCCCTCGCCTTACAATCTTTTCAACTTTAAATTTTCCACTTTCTTCATGTAGTCTAATGACAGATGTAGAAGTCGAGTAAATGTTTCGCAGTAACGTGATGTATGCACTTTTGATGCCTTTATGTTCAAGCGATTTAAGTACTGCTACCAAGGAGACCGAATCGAAAGCTTTTTCGAAACCTATGAATCCCAAACATAGTGGTAGTTCATATTCATTAGTCCTTTCCATAACTTCATTCAATGTTTGTATGTGGTCCATTGTGCTAAATCCACGACGAAATCCAGCTTGTTCCCTATCTCTGGTTAAAATTTAAGTCCCGTTCAATACGATTTAAAATAACTTGGTGAACATTTTGTATAGAACTGACAGTAAACTAATTGGTCCGTAGTTTCGACGCGTTGTCCCTTGTAATCTTGTACAACAAAATTATAACGGCATTATTCCAACTTCTGATTATTTCTCTCTTCCTCAGGTACATTGAGAATAATTTCGCAGGTTCCTCTTTTACCATTTCCCTTCCCCATTTAAGCATCTCTACTGTGAGTCCATCTTCTCCTGCAGATTTTCCGTTCTTCATCCTTCGAAGTACTTTTTCCACTTTTTCCTTCATTACGTCTGGGACATCTACATCATTTTCTTCTGAGTCTTCATTTCCTAGATCTTCTTCGGAGTAGTACAATTCTGTGTAGAAATTTTCAAATGTTTTTATAATTTCTTCCTTATTTCGTATTACGGTCCCATCTGGTCTCTTAACTGCAATTATTTGCTTTTTTCCTATCATGAGCTGCTGTTTGATTTTCTTCAGACTCTTGTTTTCCTCGATGGTATTTCGTACGAGATTTTCGTTATATCTTCGTACATTATCTCTTATTTCTTCCTTATAGTTTTCTTTACTTCTATGTTCTGAATCCTCTTTACGTAATTTTCCTCTTCTTTCATTTTCCTTCTTTTCTTCACCAAATGTTTAGTTTCTTCTGAGATTTTGCTATCTTTTTTCTTTCTTGTGCCTGCTATTTCCTTGGCTGTTTCTCTTATGATCTCGATCAGTATTTTATTTCTGCTATGGACGTCTTCTTCATCCTCTAACTCTTCCAAGGCGCTGAATCTGTTGCTTAGTTCTATCTCAAATGACTGTCTTGTTTCCCTAGATTTTCCAGATCTAAAACTGGCGGTATTCCTCTGATAAGCTTCTTTCCCTGAAGTCTAGTGTTTAGTTTCAGCTTACATCTCACCATCCTATGATCACTCGAGACTTTGAAACTGTTCAGAACAGACACATCTTGCAGAATTTTACTGTTATTCGATAGAACGTAGTCTATAGTAAATATCTGTACGTGGGTCTGAGAACATTTTAGAATAAGTAGGAGAGTGAGTACTGGTGTTGATTAGTCGGTTTTTTACTTTTGAGGAATAACTGCTGGTGGGTTTAGGAGAGGATTCAGTTATCTTTTGTTTTGAGGGTATATTGTGAGGAGAATTTGCTTGACTATTTGTAGGTGGAGGTATTTGAGAAGGAGAGGAATGCGATGTGTTTGGAATGGCATTATCTTCCTGCAGTTTAGAAGAATTACGATTTTGTGAGAATGGATGCTGTTTTTGGGAATATTCGGCCTCATCTTCTTCTCGAAGCTGCTACATATGCCCCCCGCTGCTTTCAGATTTCTTCTTCCTTGTTAAATTTTCTTGTTTTGGAGAATTTTTCTTAAGAAAGTCTTCTCTAGTAGTCGGTTGCTTTTTTGATTTCTTTTCTCTCTTGTAATATCTTTTTTTAGTTTTATTTTCTTCTATAGTTAGAGATGAGCTGCTTTCTTTGCTGTTTTCCCCTTTTCTACTTCTTCCCATGGTAGAATAAAGGAAATGGGAATATTTTGTGAGGAATTAATGAAAGGAAGTTGATTTTTGAGAAAATGTCGGGAATCGAGTGGCTCTTAAAACGACCTTTAAGTTTTAGGGCTTTTATAAAGATATATTATGGATTCTAAGCCTAGCTGTAATCAATATCTTTCAGAATTTGTTATTTATTCATTTTGATTAGCGTGCCCCTTTCCACAAAAGTCTCAGTGTAGGGCGTTACAGCTAATCATACCGACCTAGCTGGACTTCTTCAAATTCTCAGGCGCTTTTCAGCTGAACCTCAAGACTGACCATATCTTCCTCATTACGGAAATCAAGAACATTATTTCAAATACCAAATAGAGGGTTTATATTGACGTTACTTTCTACCAGTCAGTATTAACATGGTACACTCGCACTGACTGGTAGAATCAAGTTTATTATTGTCTTTGAATTTTCAAAATGTTATTATTCGATACAAATGTTTTGCTTCTATCAATCTTTCTGGGATAACTTCAATAAATTTATTGGTTACTTTCTGTAGCGAGGAAATATATTAACATTACGTGAAGTCAATTTAAAAGATCCCTAAATTAAGAGTAAAGCATTACTCCTTAATCGTATTATGCAAATCATGTGCGAATTCTATGATTCTCTTTTGGAATCTTTCAAAATCAATAAATTAGAGCTTCGTGCTTCTCCTCACATTGATCCCTGGGAACGAACGTGTTGAAATATCTTTGAGGTGTTTATAAAGTAAGTTATGCTCTGATCTCCAGAGAAAAAATACAACAATTAAATATTAAACAGCTTGAAAAACTATGTAAGTAAAAAAAAAATGCAACTTTAAGGGATTAAATGTTGTATATCCAAGTTGTGAATGATCAATTTTAGAAACATATAAATCGCAACCACAGATATTTCAAACATGGTATCTTATTAAGGTTTTTCCATCAAAACTCTATTATATTGGCACGGTATTACAAATGTGAGAAATGCAGTATAGAAGATATTCTAGAACACATAATAAATACTTGCATATAATTTGTAAGTGTTTTCAGAATATTTTTAGTACAGAAGTAAGAACTTCCATGAGACAATTATAACATCTTGTTTATTTTCCTTATTTTGCGAATTATGCTCCAAAAATAACAAAAACGTATACTTTGGCTCTCTGCTAACAATGCTGTTCATTTTGTTGCATCAAGAAGAGATCAACAAAAAGTAACACTTAAATACGTTGAGGTTAAAATTAGGAACTTATCATAAAAGTGATTTTATTAGCCAGGCAGCTTTCTCCAGGAATGTTTCAGATTTTTTTGTTCACAGTGTATTTTCCCGTTATATCAGCCTGAGCTGTAGATGTCTAAACTCTAAATCAATTAAATTCAAATACTTATTCTGCCTAATATTGTTGTAGACTGAGTAGTTTTTATTCAGTGTAATTCAGATTTTCGTATTCACACAGATTTTGTTAGTTATTGTCATGGTTAACAGAAACAAAAACCAACCTCAAGACACTATGAATCAGCGGCCTGTGTCAGAGATGTCTAAAGGCCAACATTAAATAGAAATGCAACTACGAATCTGTAACAGTTCCTTCTGCACAAATAATCTATTTATTTCTCCAATCATAAATCAACGTTACAGCCAATACATGTTGACTCACCTGGTGGCAAAAATTATAATTCGCCTCACTTGCTATTGCCGTGACGTTGCAAAATGCAATTATTATCACGAAATTATTAAATGACACGATATTACGAGTGTTTAGTATATCTGTAACAGTGAAATCACAGGTCACTGCTGACTAATTAATTATTAGACACATATTGTAAGTTTAGAATTGTGTTCAATGCTTTCGCAACTGTCAAGAAGCAGTATAAAGGAACGATTTTAGGTAGACATAAGAATATTGGTTTAGCAGCCAAAATAACAAACAATTTTGACTGTTGTATCTAAACTATTATAAATAAATTTCAAAAGTAACATTTTAACTAAAATAACTATTATAAAAATAACAGTGGTTATTATTTGCCTATCTCCCCCGCCTAGCATTCAAAGTAAAGACCTTCTACTACAATGGTTGTTGGTGGTGATGTGGACTGCACATCCTAACTGGGGCTATCATCATACCGACACTCGAGGCAATCATTTCGTACGTACGCCATGGAACAGTCTAATCTCGTCCTATTGAATGATGGGACAACTACCAGATTGGCGACGTATCCTTGCACTTTTAGTGTACCAGACTTAACCTATATATCTTCCTCTCTATCTCCATATGCTCACTGGGATGTTCTACCTCCATCCTATAGCAATGACCATTCAACCACTTCTTATCACTTTAAACACAACCACTATCAATTCAGCGCAGCCTCATGTTTTCATTTCACGCCGTAGATGTGTACCTAAAGTTTATGACGTCGCCTCCTATCAACAACATCTCCAGCTTTCTCTACAAGCACCCTGGATACCTGATATTGTCTAGAACAATGCTACTTTACTTCAGTCTATTCAAACAACAGCTAATAACTCTCGTCTTCCACATTCAACTTCGATTGGCCGTAAACTACAACCGGTTTGGTGGGGATATTTCCTGTCAGGCAGAAATCAACAAACTTACAAAAGTTTATGCTCAATACCGAAAACATCAAGATGTCCGGACTTATCCCTCTATTAACAATCTCCAAACTACTCATTGGCGCTGGTTTAAATTAAAACAAAGTCAATTCTGGCATCAGTTCCTTTAATCTGCTGGTACTTCAACTACTTTACAAGTACTTTGGAAATTTGCACTAAAATTCGCTCGTAGCTCTTCTCTTATCATGTACCCGGACACCTACCTCGGTACAGATTGGGTACAGCAATTTCACATCTCGCTCACTCCTGCTTGAGCTAAGTCTAATTATACAGATATTCTTACCTCTACGTGGGCCTATATTTCCGATGACTTTCTGGA
Organism: Lepisma saccharinum; assembly: GCA_022664845.1. Lineage (NCBI taxonomy): Eukaryota > Metazoa > Arthropoda > Insecta > Zygentoma > Lepismatidae > Lepisma > Lepisma saccharinum. The sequence goes on from JAGDQP010013960.1 coordinate 30,661, forward strand.
TGCTCCCTTCAGTTTTAACGAATTACAACTTGCACTTCGTTCGCGACGCTCTACCTGTGCTGGTTTGGATGGCATTCAATATCACCATCTGCAAACTCTTCCGGATATTGGACACCATTTTCTCCTCCACCTCTACAACAAGATCTACTCTGGCTATGTACCGGACACGTGGAAACAATATACAATGATCCCTATCCTCAAATCATCCGAAAACTCCAGGGCTTTCTGCCAACTATCGACCTATTGTGCTAGCATTCTGTATCATGAAGATTCGAACGATTGGTACTCAATCGGATACAATGGTGGTGTGAACATTCCAATTTACTACCCGTAACTCAACCAGCTGATATGTCCATGACTGTTTCGCACTCTTCATCACGGATATCTGGAATTCTATTCTCCAACGTAAATGTGTCTACGCTGTTTGTATAGATGTTTCCAAGGCTTACGATTCCTTATGTTTGCCTTATTTATTCACAGCACCGATTGAGCTTAAAATACCTAAGAAATTACTCCTGCTCTTCCATAACTTGTTAACAGATAGGAAAATATCAGTGATATAAATAATGCTGTTTCTCAGTTTCGAACTTCATTGATGTCATTGCCTCAAGGAAATCTACTTTCCCCATTAACGTTCAACCTAGCACTACGCAAATTACATCAACAACTATTTCATCAAGTTCGCGTTCTTGCCTTTGCGGATGATGTACTAATTTATTATGTTTCTGATGCCTACCACGACCTTGCTCATCGCCAATCAACCACTTCACTTCAACTCCTTGACAACTGGAAATATGAGTCCGGCCTGGAACTTAATCCGGACAAAACCAAATGTATCACCATTTTTGCAGGAAACGCAATTTACCGCAACTTAGGCTTACCACTTGTGGCCACAGCATATCGACTGTTACAACCCTTAAATATTTTGGCCTCATTTTTGACTCTCGTTTAAATTAAATGGCTCATCTCAAGACATTAAACCACTTCCACACATGTTTTCTCCAATTCAGCAATTATATTGCTGACAAGCACTAGGCTGCCAGAATGAAGAATTTACTAACTTTATATTCTACTGTCTGTATGGTTAAACTTCAGTATGGGAACATTTATCTTCCCTACCATAATAAACAAATGCAACAACTGGAATCTCTTCAATATGAAGTTCTTCGTCCTTTATCTCGATTACCACCTAATCCACCAAAGGCAGGAGTATTTGCTGAACTCATTGTGGCTCCGTATCGACTTTTACCAGAATATCACAGCAACAAATTTCTGCTTAAACTGAAAAGCTAGACAACTCATTCCCTCTTTCCTAAATTACAATATCAACTTGAACTCACCCAGAAGGTATCAACCCGTAAATATTTAGATTAACCTTATCTCTATCACCGTTATACTGAGATCCGCCCCCTTAAGCCTCACATCCAAACATTCCATCTTTTACCCATTTACTTACTCCCTTACCATTAAGTCATATTTCAACCTGATATACATCGGCCCCCCTTTCCCTCCTGACATATCCGAGACGCTATTCCGACATCAGTAATAACATTCTCCAAGATTATTTGCAGCACCACTTTCCAGCAGCTTTTCAAGTATACATGGATGCTTCTAAGCTTAATACTGGAAACATAGGAGCAGCATAGCACATATACCGTCTCTTCATGTAAATGCATCTTATCGACTGCCTTCCAATGCCACAATTTTCGATGGTGAACTCCTTGCCATTCGGCAAGCTCTCTTGCATACACTGAAACATAACCTCTCACCAGTGTGTGTTATAAGTGATAATGCCAGCGTTCTCAAAGCCCTTCCCATTCCTGTTGGGCTTCACTCAACGTTAAACAACTTTTCTACAAAGCACAATCGGCTGGCTTTACATATTCTATAGTATGGACTTCCAGTCATAAAGGTGTGCCAGGGAACGTTTATGTTGATGACTTGACAAAAGAAAACAAGGTGCTCAATCTCCGCATATCCTTTCAATTGCTCTATCGTATACTAGTTATCACACCAATCTTCGTCAACTACGAAACCAGTGTCTTCAACAATCTGGGCACAAATATACTTCCCAAAGTATACATTTTGATGCCAATATTTTACCTAATTATCCGTATGAAAGCCATTGGAAAACATGACCCATGACCAAAACGGAAACTATATGGTACCTTCTCATTCGCTTAAATGTGACGATTACACCTAAAAGGCGCTATTATTATCATCTACTGGATACTACAGAATGCTTCTGTGGCGCACCTGAAGTACTCTGGATCATCTTCTTTGGACTTGTCCCGTATACCAGAACGGTAGGGATTTACTTTACCAAACCATACTAAATAAGTGTTCTTCAGGACCTTCCAATATCTCCATGATTGCCTCTTTAAATAATTGGGATATTTGGCACCATTTTTTTTTTCTGTTTTTGCATACAAATCAACTTCAACTTTGACTTAATGCTCTGGTTACAACGAATATGATCTCACCTGTCATCTCTACCTTTACAAATTTAACAGCACATCCGTCACTCCTTTCTGTAACTTTACAATTCTCAACATCTTTCTTCTCTTACCATCCTACAATATATACTTACTAATCTCAACTACAAATCCTGCATGTAATCAACTTTCCTAAAATTCTACTGTAGCTTCCTTATCAGGACGATTCACTTTAGATGGGAATATTTCTTAGACAGGAAATTCCCAAAAAAGGTCAGTTGAAGCGATTTGCAGCGCTTTGCAGCGTCTGAAGCGACCTTCTTCCAGTTTTTCGATTTCCATTTCTTGTCCTTCGAGGCGAAAAGATCCTGCCCAACAGCTTCCACTTGATCTTCGTTGTTGAAGCGTCGTGATAGCAGGAGACATCGATCGAAACAAGTAATAACCCGGTGGCACAAGGTAAGTACTATATGTTGGATGTGGTAACAGTTCAATTTCTTCAAGTTACTAGAGTTTATTCAGTATCTTTCCAGCGGTATGCGTTTCTTACGTTGTCTTGCTACAGAAGCACTCTCTTTCTATTGAGCAACGCTGCGTATTTATTTACTTATTTTTTGCCGCACAACGGCATACATCTGCTCCAACTGTTCGGAACGCAGTTCGGAACGAACTCAAGCTGAATTATCCTCTCATAATTCCACAAAATGTACCCTCAGAGCAATAAGCAGCCTGACATATCCCACTACTCAACCCTTCGAATTCAGAATTTATAGTTATTTGTCAAGTACTATTTCATATGTACGCTTACATATAATTTTTCATTCATTTATCCGTGCATAATCTTTTATTTGTACGCATTTCGTTACGGAGAAAAATGGATAATCAAAAAGGTCGCATTAAAATAGATTCTTTATCGTCGACTTTTGTATGTGTTCTATGTGCACGCAATATCTTCTTGTCTGTGAAATGAATCACGTTTCGTTTTATACGCACTGCGTTATTCATGTTTTCAACATCTCATCATGGCAATTTACCAGGACAAATTATTATAAGTACGATTTCTTCTGACTCTATTCTTCACAGTTAGGAGCTTTGGTTTCATAACACACGCAACAATTTTAATGCATATGCAATTAGTAACTTCATATTGTTCTCTTTCTTCCTAGCGATCCTACAATTTTATTTCCATTACTTTTAGCTTTTTGCAAATGAATTTAATTCTTTCATTTTTTTTTCGTTTTTCACGTTTCTTCTCTATTGTCTTGTTGATTGAGAGCAGGTCCCGCTCTATTACTTCATCTTTTGATAACAAATTTTCTTTGAAACGATGTAGGCACATAAGAGCATTACTTGGAACATAAACATGAGGTCTGAATTCGAAGCTGGTGGCTCAACGGTTACACTGAAGGGCGTTTTATGTTCATTGGTTTTCAGGTATAATATCTTCACACACAAGAATTTATTGCATGCACATAACCGCATATGAGACACACATAACAACAATCATTTACTATTACTATTTCCTCTCGTTGCTCTAAGTGCATCCCCCTTGAAATATACTGAAGTGTCTCCTTTCGCACACACAAAACAATTATGTAAAACTAAGCGTACATATGAAATACTACTTGCTGCGTGATTCAAAAGTTAGTATCCGTTAGTTGAGACAAAATAATGATCCTTGCGTTCATTTTCGTTGGTCTACTTTGTCTCTAACAAATAAAATTGTGTCCGTACATAAGTTCATACATGGAATTCTAAGAGACACGTAAGCATGAGGGCTGAATTCGAAGATTCACGTGCGACTCTGGTCTGCACATTTTTATATATTGCTTTTCATGTATAATATATTCGCACAGAAGAAGGTATGGCGCGCGCATAAACGCATATGAGACACAAATAACAACCATTGAAATTTGAAGTTCATATTTTCTATCATTGCTTGAAGTGCATCAATTCAAATATACTAAAGTGGCATTTCCATGACCACATATAATGTCGTCCTTTGTGCACACACAAGTTTATGTGAACTTAAGCGGACATATGAGGTACTGCATGAATACGAAGCTCGTACTATCAGTTGAGAGAAAATCATTATCATTCGGTACATTTTCAATCACCCATTTTCGCAGATGTGGCACAAATGAAAATTGTATGCGCAAAAATGCGCAAGCGGAACTGTGCCTTGCCGCAGTGTTTACTTTTCTTCATTGCTTTTCATCTCTTAATATGTGCGCACACAACAGGATATTGCGCGTATATAAGACGTACATAACCTTCGACGATAAAGAATCCGAAATATTTTAATGTGCGGGAAGGGGTAAGAGTGATGATCCTCAGACCCGCTTTATGCACAGAGACTTCTACGCGCGTACAAGGAGGCAAAACGCGCTGTTGGCGTTTCTCTGATTACACACGTAGAAACGTTTCTACATAAAAGAGGTCTCAGTTTCTAAGACCCATTTTCTCTGAAACGGTGTGCGGCGAAATGAACGTTTCACTACTAGGAACATAAGCATGATGTCTGAAATCAAAAGTTACGACTTGGCATTACTTTCACGTGCAGATTCTTTTTATAGTTTCTCGTTTCAGAACCAAACAGTTTAAGAAGTATTGAACGTACATAACAATCTGCAATAAAGTAAATTTACCAATGGCCCGCGGAAGGACTATTCCTGTCCTGATAATTGTTGCAGCCATTCTTGCTTGTTTCAAGTGCAAAACTGCACATTATGCCCACAATGCTCAATAACAAGTCAACCGAATCCAGTTTTGTTTTCAGGTTATAGTTGAAACATTTTTCTGATTTCTCATTCATTAGAATTATATAATAATAAGAAAATATATTCACTGCTTTTGCACGTTGGGATATCCATTTTTCAGCAAATGTAAACTAATTATTTTCTTGATGAAGCACAGATCACATGGGTTTCATATAGGGCCATTTTCGGCACAAAAGCAGTGGTCCGAGTCAGCTTTGTATCATTTCACTTTGAACTCCCAGGCACCCAAGTTGTCAGTGTTACCAACCTATTTTAAAATTAAAAATATCAAATGGCATCCATACCATTGAACATGTCCACACCAAACTTGCCGACCCATGAATTATACAATTTAAAGGGTAATATTACTGCCTGAAGCTGTACAAATTGTTTACCGAAATTTATGAATTAAGGCAATAAATTAATTTGATCAAAAAAAAGCAAAATTCAAGAAAGTAATCCTGACAGTACAAATTGTTATTCTTAAATTTGCTTTGTAATAATTCTTGGTTTGTCAATTTTATAATTTTAAAATTGTTTCAGTCATGTGATCAATTCTTAATAATATCAAAAAACTGTAACTAAAACAGACTGAGCTAAACTTGCTGTTAAACTTTTATCAGTAGTAGTACTAGTCCAACCTAAAATAGTCAAATTATAGAAGTACAAATGCTATCTTTATTACCAAACAATATCATGACAGTGATCGAATATTGTTTAACGAAATACATCACATCCATTCCAACTGGCATTAACTCAACCTACCATATGCCAGTATACATGCAGATTATTACGTTACGTTAGGTTAGTTTCATTCTACAAGTCATTGAATCAAACATCAAGACATCAGCTCCCATTAGGTTAGTTTCCATTAGGTTATTATATTTGAAGATAGCTTGCCTGAAGCCAAGTCATGGTAAAGAAACCACTATCAACTATTATGCTTGAGAACCTGTACAGTCAGTACAATAAATTAAAGATGAAAATCATGCCAGTACAGAAAATCCATACGATCATGCACTAATAAGTTAACTAGCATTGTACGAACATAACACATATTTCATCCAAGCATAAACATAAACTTGTTCTCATTGTTATTCCGTCAGTTCATATTAGCATGCAGTAAAATCACATTTGCAACTCAATAATTAAGTTTACCTTTCATTACTCCTGAGTACAATTTCAATTCTTAGTCAGTAGAACTTACTGCAATAGTCTGTCATTATTTCATACGTATGAATATTAACTAATTCGTAAATTAATCCTGAAGAAACAATCTTGTACTCTTCTTAACATCCGTTATAGAGTCGTCTGTTTTCATCTAAAACTCGGAAACCAGAACAATAAAATAAACAGGTATATTCGTATCTGATATTGATGACGTCATGCTTCCGTCAGAGTATAAACTAAAGTCATTTCCTACTTTCATATCTGACACTTGCCACAAGGCCTTAAATAAAATAATAATAAAAAAAATCGTTACTAAGAAATGTTTTTAATGTTCGGGATTCCCCCCTTCCGAAAAGCTGAATTGACAACGAGTGTACTTTCTGGCTTCCTTGATACCCTACCCTCTGTGGAGATCATCAAAAAGGGAGCTACGAGGTATATTCCTCACCAACAACTCAGAACGTCTTCTCATTAATGCAGCCTAGTAACTGTGTTTATGAAATTGCCAAGCACATATTTAAGGGGTGTGTCCGAACCCCCCCCCCCCCCTCCAAAAAAAACTCAAAGTTTTATGGGAAAATAGTATAACTTCAGACGTAATTATATTTAATATACATTTCATGCCCGGACAAATCTCTGGACCCCCGAAAGCCATTGGACCCCTCCCAAAACAAAATTCTGGATACGTGCCTGGATATTGCACTGGATTGATGATAGATATAGCATGAAGGTCGTCAACGAATTGGAACAAAACCCGCTGTAAGAAACCCCTAACGTGTGAGCTTTCTTCTTTGGGTGCAATGTAGGCCTAGGGCAGTGAGGTCTATTACACAACATGCAATGACCATTTGTAAGTTACTGAATGGGCCATAGAAGATGGCCTGCTTATAGACCCACAAAAATCCCGTGAAGTACCTGTGAAAATTACAACAAAAACCAACAGTATTTCGTAATGGACTCCTTCGAAGCTTTCGATACCTTTACCGGACTTGCTTGTCTAAATTTAATCTAAATAGTGATGAAGTGGGTTTCGATTATATTCACCAAGGCACGCTATGGAACGCATGTGTAACTTATCGCAGACAGTGTTGAATTTCAAGTCATCTTTGTCCCAATTGCCTCCCTGAAAACAAAAAGGTCACAGAACTTGTTCATTTTGTTTAGAACCTCAAGCAAAAAGGAAGGAAATTAAATACATTACGTCCAGTTTCCAGTCCAAGTTTAAAAATAGCTGACTATTCGGACTTTCACATATTTTCACCATTATCATCATCAATCTTTTGCCGAAAGTAAAGCTCCTTCAACTTCAAGGTAAGTTTTACGCCCTCTTCGTTCATCTCGATTTTGAACTTCCGTTTTTATCTTAGCGTTGATTTCTCTTCCTTAATACTGTCTAAAATAATTGCTTTCATCTTCTTCCTCTTTTTCTTTCAAACATATTTTTACTTGCACAACTTAGTACAGTATTCCCCAACCACCGTGTCGTGACCCCGCTTCAGGTCCTGGTGATCCCTCTACAACGACTCGACAAGCCTAGTATCCCAAACAAATACGGATTTATCAAAATGCTATTGAAAATATTCTAACAACTGGATCTGTTGAACGCAATTCTGCCGGTCTACGATCCCCAAAGGGCCAAAACTTTGAGAAACACTGCCTTAAAGGATGTACAACATTAGAGCTGATGTTATTACTTTATCCGCTTCTAAATGTTCATTTTGGAATACAATCAGAAAGAGTAACCAATCTATAAACATTACGAATCAGAAAGAGTTCCTTCCACAAAGAGCAATCTATTTATTAGTATTCATAAATCAGCCACTCACCTCTGTTGCATGGGGTCGTAGGTTCAAACCCTATTCATGCCATGTGGGCTTTGTGGTGGACAAACACAGTGTGCGTGGGTTTTCTGTGGGTTCTTCCGTTTGCTCCCACTTTTTTAATTCCACCAATCATCATATCCATCCGGCCTGAGCCAAAACTGCCTAAAGGCGTTAAAAATTAAATTCAAATTCAAGAATTCATAAATCAGCATATTCTGATACGCATTGATCTTTCCTTGGATCGAATATTTTTGAATCCAAATCAATACAAAGATTTATTGCAGAATATACATACATATTGCACGGTGTATATACAAGTTATGTGGTTTGGAATTTTCAACTCATGTCTGCAAGAGTCTTCGGAGTAAAATCACATGTCACTGCTCAGTAATAATTACACACATATTGCAAGTTTACTCTCAAACATACACCATAGTAAGAAGTGCGAGGGTTGACTCATTTGTATTTGAGGTAAAGTTCTACCTCACTTTTCAACATAGTCCCCTTGAAGACTGATATACCTCTGCTATCTATGATCGAATATTTCCACAAGTTCCTGGAAGAAGGGTTGTCAAACTTCTGCAAACCATTGGATTTCGACGACGTAACTTCATTAACAAATGAAAATATTTCCTAACGCAGGTGTTTCATGAGTTTTGGTAACAAGCTGTAGTCGCTGGGGTGTTAGGTCTGGTAATAGCAGTGGTCGTCCAGTAACTCAAAACCAGATGAGAATAATATATGTTGAGCTAACATTAAGCGATATCGATAAGTTAAATTTATTGATATATCGCAAGATTACTGCTTATACTAGATTACGTAGATTAAGTGCAAACATAATCTCACAGAATGATGACTGATCTGAAACTACGTTATTTTACTAATCTTTTGAGATACTAATAAACTTCTATTAATGGAAGTTTTGGTCCTCTTCTGAATACCATTTGAGGGTCTTGTTGTTCTACGAGTTTCACCAGAACTAGTCGAATAATGGATATTACCTATTGATTTACTTAGAAGTACGAATCATTGTCCACAAAAGTGTTTATTTTGAATGTAGGAGATGATACAGTTGCTCTTGTTAAAATCAAAACAACACAAAACCTAGATAATAAATATCCTCTCTACTATGAAAAAAAAGCAGGAAATAAAAAAACATAAAAATATTTACAGAAAAGAATGAAACAAGTGGTCTTTTAAATATTCAAAACTCGTATGAATGGTCTCTGTATAGAGTAAGCAATCTTTCACCGCCTCCATTTTCTGGATAACTGTCACCCTGAATGGACCTCCAAGGTATTGCGTTTTTGTGATGTCCTACCAAAAGAATCTGTTTGGTGTTCATGGTCAGTTTCGTTTCAAAGATTTATGGCAGGGACAAAAATGAGAAAGAATCAACATATTCTATCAAGATACGTTTTTCTTTTCCTACTTTCTCGGTCACTTCCACTCTCTGCAGAACCAAATGCGATGGTTCAAGTTTTTCTTTTCGTTGATTTTCCACTCTTCCTTTCCAATCTTACCGTATCATCCCACACTCTGCTTAAATCTTGACTGCGTATGTCCTTTGCGGACTTTGCCTATAAACGGATCTATTCTGCCTTCACTTTCCTCCTTTTCTTTTCTTTTTTTTTTAAAAACTTATCCTCTTGAAAGTGTCATAGTATGAATGCCAGGGAAGAAATGTCTTAACATTCCGAGCATGCGTCCTTCCTATTACTGAAACAGAGTAATGTGTGGGGGCGGGCAGGCTCAAAGTGCTTATTTGAGTATCGTATTGTCTCTCCTTTACTGTCGTCTGAAGGACAGAGGAAGGAAGAGGGAAAAGAATAGCATGTTAGTGCTTTATAATAATAAGTATCACACTAAGTGATCGAAGCTCATACGTTAACTCTGTACTTGTTTGAAATACTACTTCTCCGAGGTTTCTGGACCAAAGATCACCAGTTTTCCTTCAGTGGTAGTGACTCTACTGAACGAGGTTACAGAGGCTTCAAATTGGCGAAACGTTGAATGGCTTCCATGGTAACGGTACTTTAAGAAATAAATAAACCATCTTTACGCATTAGATAAAACGGCTGGACTTATTCCCTTCAGCTGGACTTATTTCTTCCGGATGGACTTATTCCTTTCAGCTGGACTTATTCCCTCGATTGGACGTATTCCCTTCAGATAGACTTATTCCCTCCAGTTGGACTTATTATCTAGTGCTGGACTTATTCCTTTCAGCTGATCTTATTCCCTTCAGATTATTAATGTTTCCATGATAAAGAGACTCAATAAATAAAATTTACATTCGCGCTTCCTCTTAGAACGATTAGACTAATTTATTTCAAGCGTGGTATGATTACATAAGGCTCGACCATTAAGACTTAAACGGCATTAAAATGTTGAACTGCAGGGTGAGCGGATTATCTGTGAATCGTAAGAGTGACATGCGGGCCTACAAGTCGCGGAGCCTATGCTGCCGGCCAACCGGCAACAAGATTTTTCGGGTTATATCGCGGTACTACTATAATTATCTGACAAAACGGCAACTAATTTTTATTTTCAACAGGCATTACGTGCGCATCCGTACACATGAAATCAATTTCTTTGGTAGAAAATGTATGTTGTCACTTGTCAGTATTTTTGATTTTCTATTGTTGATGAATCGAACTGATAACTTTAGATGATATAATACGTGATAATATCATGTATTTTTTCTACAGTTACGGTAGAAAGGTAAAAAAAGTAGAAAAAAGTAAAATAAAAGTATTCAAAAACCGAAACTGTAATCTCTTGTAATGCCTATATGATAGAATGGTATGATAAGCGTGTCGGAAAACCTGTTTATTCACCTCTTTGAATGTTATAAAGAATTATTGGAAGATTTTTTTTTCTAGGAGCTCAACTCAGGCGCAAGAGGAGACATTTCGCAATGAAGAGGAGCGATAAGATTGCGGTCAACAGTGGGGTGGTAAGTCACAAGAGTGACTTGTATGCAGGCCCGTATTAAGGGCGAAGTGGTTAGGCCAATCGCTCCCGGGCCCTGCGACTAAGGGAACCCCAAAATCATTTTCAAAAATTACTAGAAAAACAAGTTTAAAAAATGACATGACTCACTCCTATATAATTTAGGGACCTTTTTTTGAAGATATTGAGATAGTACCCCATCATAAAGATAACATTTTTTTCATGATGAACCCCCTAAATTATCCGTAATTATGATATACTAATAAACATTTCAATTGAAAGTACTTTAAATTTATTTCAAAGTTGCTTCCTTACAAAAAAGCCTACTCCGTTATACCTGTACGATGATCCGGACTTTACTGAAGCGAGCGACTGGCTGGTTGGGGGAGAGGAGGGTGGAAACATTGAGAGTGAACAATAGTGGGTTTACATTTCCATACTTAAAATAGATCTAGCTGCTACTACAGCAGGTTCTGCTTTATTTGTTTGCCTCTGTTGGGTAATGCCAAAGAGGGATGCGGAGCAGAGTTTTATGGACTAATTTATAATTAAGAATCAAACGAAGAAGGTCCTTTAGAATTCCTTTAGAGATGAAGCGTATTTATCAAAGTGGAGCAAATAAGCGAAAGCCAAAAGCGACTGTCACTATACTGGAGAGAGGAGGGCCGCAACTATAGGGGGCAGGCGGGGTAAGTGCCCCGGGTGCCTGGATGGACGGTCGCCAAAATTGCTCAGAAATTCAAAGTCGACCATGAGGAAGCGAATAAAAAACCGCAAGTCTCTAGCACTTCTAGAAGTAGGTTAGAAATTAGAATTTCCCTAACTACCAAATGGACATCGTATTAAGAGGTCGTGGTAACAGCTTACAGCCAGTTAAAAAATGCATTGCATTATCTCCCTTGTAGGTTATTTTCTCACCTTTCTAGAGCGTCTAAGTCGTCAACTTTATCATCCTTGGCCAAAGAAGAGGGCTTTACGCAATGGAAAAATCTCAGTGACAGGATTTCCACTACACGAAAACTCACGAAACCACAAATTGTGTTTCTGCTCTTGGAAAGCTCTCGAATGTTCATTGGAAAAAGGATGAATAGACAAAAGGACCTTCAAGACCAACTAACAAAAGAGGAAATCACTGGAAGGAAGTACTGCGTTGTGTTGTCGATGCTGTAATATTTCTGGCTAAACAAGGAAGTCCGTTCAGGGGATCACAAGAACAACTTGACTTTAGTGATCTCAGGAGCGGAAATTTTCTCAACACAATTGAACTAATTTCCCACTACAATGTTCATTTGTGAGAACATATTGAAAGGCATAAGAAAAGACAGTTGAGCTATTTCCCCTGGAAAATACAAAATGAGTTTCTGGACATTATAGCAGCGAGAATAAAAGAGGATATACTGAACGATGTCAAAGAAGCGAAATATTTCTCATTAATTTTTTTATACAACCCCTGATATCAGCCATAACGATCAAATGACATAAATAATTCGTTATGTGAAAATGACAGAAATTTTAGAAAGCTTCATCGACTTTCTTAGCGTTAGTGACAAGACAGGATTAGGCCTCACTACAGAGATTTGGGAAAGGTAGAAAAAGATGGCTCGGACATGAAGAATTGCAGAGGGCAATCGTACGATAATTGAGCCAATAAGGCTGGTATCTATAAAGGGGTACAGTCGCGGATACTCCAGGAATACGAATTTGCATATTTTGTACCATGTGCAGCTCATTCTTTGAATTTAGTTGGATCACATACAGCTGAAGTATCACCTGAAGCTCAAACATTCTTTGGTATTCTAAATTGCCTGTATGCATTTTTCTCAGCCTCTACATCTAGATGGGAGAATTTGAGAAAAAAAATGTACCACTTTCCTTAAAATCTCAGAGTAACACCAGACGGTCATCGAAAAAGGAAGCTGTTGAAGTTTTATATCAACACTTTGACAAGATTTACGAGGCCCTGGATGAACTGGCACTCAGCCGTCTCTCTACTTCAGAAACAAAGACCGAGGCTAAGAATTTACAAGGAAACATTTGTAAGTGTGAATTCGTTGTACTTACTTGCTTCTGGTATCGAATTCTTAAACAAATCGATCGTGTAAATAAGTTTCTACAAAGAGCTGACATAACAGACGAGTCACTCAAACATATTCATGGCCTTTTAAACTTTTTGGAAGCGACTAGGGATAGTGCTCCATCCAAAGCAACTGCAGAAGTTAAACTAATCGCTGAGAAGATTGGGATACCTGCTGATTTGGAAGAGAAAAGGAAAAAGAAAATGTTTGACGAGAGCTGCGATGATGAAAGTGTCGGCTTATCAGGGAAAGATGTGCGTAGAATTACTTTATTTGAGATCGTTGACAACATATTGGGTGAGTTAAAAGGTTTCAACATTTGGAACAAATGAGTGAAAAAATTTAGCTTTCTAAACGGCAGTAACATCTTCAAAATGAATGCCAACAACTTATATACTGCAGCGAAAAAGTTAGCAGAAACTTACAAGAACGACATAAATGAAGAATTTCTTGAGGAAATTGAAAGTTTTAAGCACCACGCCTTAGTACTGGATGCCAACATGAAAACTACACCTCCAGCGAGACTCTTGAATGTCATCTACAAGCACAGACTGGAAGAGGGATATCCAAATATGACAACAGCCTTAAAGATATTTGTAACTCTCCCTGTAACAGTTGCTTCAGGTGTAAGAAGTTTTAGTAAACTAAAACTTATTAAAAATTATTTAAGAAGCACCATGGCGCAAGAAAGACTTTCAAACTTGAGTATTATTGCTATTGAACATGAAAGAGCTTCATTTATTTCTTATGATAACATATTCAAAATTTTTGCGGCCAAAAATGTTCGCAGGCGAAAATTAGTTTTAATCATGTAGTTCAAATTAAACCGTATATAGATTTTTCGTTAAAGCGAAAGGAATATCTGCAATGTCTTTGAAAAAAAGTATATTTGGAACAGAATTAATATGTTTATGAATGATATTAATATGTTGTTTTAGTAAAAGAAAAAATCACGCAAGTACTGAAATTTTAGGATTACTTTTTAGGTGTAATATATTATAATATTTCTTTTACACTCGCGTATATGTCCCTATATAGATAAATGTATACCTGCATGTATGAATGCAAATGTGACAGTATGCATGAATGAAAGTAGTAGTAACACAACGCAAATCTACCCCATGATTTAATTACGTATTAATTAAACACGTCCTTGTAGCTTGAATTCTATAGACGCCAGACAAATTCACTCCGTGGATTGACAGCTCACTAATTAAAAACTAAAATTCAATTTAACCCTTGACCTTTGTTTCTTGCCCCTTTCCCAGGCTTGGAACAGAGAATCGTACTCCCCCTGAAGGCATTTTGCCTTTTCTGTTGATGATGAAAACATAAAAAAATTAGGAAGAAATTTTTTTAATTTGTAACCCGAACCACAAGAAGATATAATGAACTCATCGCCTAGGGCTCAACGCCAATTTAGTTGAAGAAAAGAAGCAGAAAGGGTAGAGATGATTTTTTTAAATAAAATTATTATATTTGATCATTGATATCAAGGCAAGAAACTTGAAGTACTCGTCAATATTACGAAGATTTAGGTACCTCTTATTAGTTTTTTGTTAGGACAGGGAAACGGAGTATATATGAAAATTAATATAACATTATATGAATAATAATAATTGATGAATAAAAGTGCATACTACAATGGCATTAACAAACAAAATTATTTGATTAAACGACATTCTAGGACTGAAGCTCATGCGCATGCGAAACGAATGAAAGGAAAATGCGCAAGAAAATTGCGTGTAGTAATCCAATGAGTTTGTATTTATGGTGAACATACATGATTGGTTGAAGGGTTATATTGTGATAGCAGTTGAAGTGGAAGGAAGTCAGTTTGTGAGAAGATAGCCATGGCATCATTTGCAGAGATTGACGAGAGTGCCTTAGTTACAGCAGCAGCAGAAGTCGAGGCCTCTGTGAAACCTACTATTTCATCGTGTAAGTGTACTTCCCGATGGATCGACGAAGCATGCATTTGGCGTGCTATTAACGATTGGACTCCCGGCAACCATCTTATATGCTGGGGATGTTTTAAGGGAAAAGGTAGTCAACGTGATCATGCTTGCATGGGTATGGATGGATTTTCGTTTATTCCAATTCCCTGGGAGGAAACACAATCATCGCTAAACAACAAAGCAGCAGATATTTTGAAGAATCCGGAAACTCAACAGAAGTTGTTTGCTGTGTACTTGGAATCTCATCCTGATGGTGTGAACCTTGCAAAAAATTTGGATTGGGCATTACAGCACTTGATGAAAACTTGTGTTTGGAAGTTGAAAGAAGCATTGCTGGAAAAAGATTGCCACTCGTCGCCATATTGCTAAGAGACAGTGTTTGTGAAGTGACATTGAACTGTGTAGTGGACATTATATTCATTGGAACTATAATTATTGGACTTATAGTTATTGGAACTGTGTAGTGGACCATCCTGTTTACTGGCACTGTGTAGTGGACATTGTGTTTTCTTTAGTGGATATTATGGCTCAGTGTACATACTGTATTGGTGAATATATTTTGGACAAGTGTGTGTTGAACAC
>JAGDQP010013961.1:0-46417 GCA_022664845.1 Lepisma saccharinum
AGAGAGAGAGAGAGAGAGAGAGAGAGAGAGGGAGAGAGAGAGAGAGATTACATTTACTTACTTATAACTTGGCACGTAACATATTCTCAAAAATTATAAAACAAATATCGTGCCTCATTTTTAAGAACTGATAGATACAGACGTTTTCTCTTGTCTTTCGTGCATAACGTTAGTGTTCTATGGAAACTATAAGAAAGAAATAATTACCTAGTAACCTTAGGATTCAACGTATATTTTCGTTTCTCCATGTTCGGTAATTATCTTTTCTATTGGACAATTTAAATTACACCTTTCAGTAAATTTGAACCAGTGGCTCACCTAAAGTAAAAATAGTATTACGTTCCCTCTTTTGGTTCTTGAAATGGGACTCTCTTAAGTTTTTTTTCATTATTTGCTACATACTACAAGAAATTATAAATATCTTTTCAGAACCCAGGACATGTGTTTTCTGTTAAAGAAAAGAAAATTCCAACCCTTGCTCGGTCACGCACACACTCTCGAATCACAAACCGCCCACTTTACCTTAGTTGGGTGGTCTATCTTCTAGGCTTATAGAAAAATCGTGTATAATAAAGGCATGTAAAGATTATATTGGCCACGATAGTACAACAATCATTATTATAATATTTGTCCAAGCATTGTTGAACATTACATATTTCCCTAACAATATTATTGCTATTATCCTCAAATTAAAGCAGTATCTTTTGCAAAAGCATTTATTTATCTAATAATAGTAGTTTTCTAACATAAATTTAAATAAAAAAATATTATACATAAAATTTTATTTTTCCTCCCGTATTTTATTTTGCCTCAAGTATTAAAAATGATTTTGGTTAAAATTCACATTTTTAAATTTAACTGAAAAAATATCAGATTTATGAAAATATTGCTCATAATTAAAATTGGAGTCAAAGAAAGGAACCATATTTTAAAAAAGGAACCATCGAAATCTGGTAATGCGATGCTGATATATGTAACATTGAAAATTGGCTATAGCCACGATTTTGAATGGCCGCCATCTTAGATAGCTACATTTTTGGAATGTCCATAACCTATTTTCGTGCTCTATACATGTCAATGTACAAGTGCTGGACGTTTAATTTGGTCCCCCCATTTTATACCAAAACATTGTTTTTTGGCTTCTGGCACAAGCACTAAGCCAAGCTATGTTATCAGCAGAACGAAAGGTGAGGGGAGGCAGTTGTTCTGTTTACAGAATTAAACATTGTTTCGTTTGAGCAAACTCTACCAAACATTGCGATTGCGATAGTTGTACACTTTCATATATTTTTATTTTATTTTATTCATTTATTTTTTCGTATATTCATTATTCAAGAAACGTAAGATTGAATTCTGGGATTTTAACCGCCCCAGTCAACAAAAAAAAATTCCTCCGGGACAAGACGTAGAATTCCTGGTTAATCCCGCCCAAACCGGGACAGTTGGAACCCCTATGTCGTAATGTCAAGTCCGGTAAGAAGATTAAATCTGGACATAACGTATAAACTGTAAATATAGGGAAAACATGTCTTTACTTGTCAAATACGTAAAAATACATCTTTTAGAACCATGAAACATGCGTTGGCCTGATTCCAGATTGGAGATACGAGCTGTGGAAGTTTACTGGGTCGGATTCCGCTCATGCTGGCTATTTTAACAGATCTGCTTCTGCAGGACCAGTCAGTACCATCAAGCGATAGAAAAAGAACAAGAAGAAAAGATGATGAAGAAGAAGAAACGTAGATGAAGAATAAGAAGAAGAGGAGGAATTTGGAATGCTGTGAAAGTTCTTGTGAGCTATGACGTTTGGCACCGACAGCACGATGATTGATTTTGTGATTAAAATATAACTAAAGTAAACAAGAACAAAGAGGCGAAAGCGAAGTAAAAAAATAATTTGAATTTCGGAGAGAGAGAGAGAGAGAGAGAAAGAAAGAGAGAGAGAGAGAGAGAGAGAGAGAGAAGGATTGCCGTGAAAAGATGTATAAAAACCATTGATCAGATTGTTTGACAGACGGAAATTGAGTTTATGTATAGTGATGGATAGTTCCGAATTCTAGAGATCAGAAATGCTGCGAACGGTGAAAAAAAAAAGTTTTGTGTGTTCTTAATACCCTTTCGTTTCTGCAGTTTTTTTTTTTCAATATATACATGGGATGTTCGAAAAGTAGACTTTATCCGTTTGCGCATTGCACCCCGCGCATGTCAATCAAACCGGCCAGCATGTTTAAAATAATAAAAAAAAAGACAAGAAAATCTACTTATGTGTGTGTAGTTACATTTATAATTCCTTTTTCCGAACTTAAAAGAAACTTTAATTTGTGTGATTGATAGTCAAATCTTGGGAGTATATGGTGATGACTAGGGTTTGGATTTTTTATGACCTAAAACTTCTGTAATATACATGCATTTATGCCCTATATGACCTTAAAAAGTGAAAATACCAATTGTTTCGAAACTTTAATGCAAGGAGGAAACACTTCCAAGGTAAAGAACACTTCCAAGATTTGCAGCTCATCAAATAGGATCGACGTCACACTTTTGAGGAATTGCATACAAAATATTCACATATTTCTTCCTAACCTTTTCACTGAAAGATGTGCTCACCGTAGGTTATTATCCTCAAACATTACGAGATAGGATTAGTGTCTCAGCCCATACTGTGTGTCCCACAACGACACAATGCTCGCTTGTTCTGTTCGGTGTCCGTCTCAAACCACAATCGACGAATGGTATATCTTTAGCTGTGAACAATCAGTGTTGGGTTAGGTACTCTTTCTTCGTACCTGGGTATAGGTACTAAGTACTGGCCTTAAATTGTTCCTAGGTACACGTATTAGTTACTAGTTGGTCACGTTTTAGGTACTTAGCACAGGTAATACTAGGAATGGCGTGAAAATGGATTTGCAGACCTAAAGGACACTCATTGGGTACAACAATAACAACAACAACTACTACTACTATTATAATAATAATGAGTGAGATAGATTCAGCCAAACGCTGCTATGCTACTTAACATTTGTGAAAAAAATACAAATACCGAAGCAACGTGTAAGAAAAACATAATTATACACTATTAATGCATACAAGAGTAAAGGCAAAGTAAATAAACAAACAAGTTAGAGCAGGCTCCGGTCCCTCGATACCAACACTGACAACTGCAATGCTTGGTTTCCGGAAAATTCACAGCACTTGTGTCGAATAATGTTTATACCAAGTTTGGCGCAGCGAGGTTTAACTGAATGGAAGCAATTTGAACAATTGATTTTTCTAGAAAATGGGTTGGCAACACTGAACCTCTGCACTAATCAAGACGGTTCCAGAGGCTCTGAGCTAGTCTAGCCAAGACATTTCCAACGACCTTGTAGTTCCTGAGATTTAATTTCTGGACACGGACGGACATCTTGAGCAGGATTATAAGGTCCCTTAGACATACTTTCGCTATCAAGAAACCTAAAAAACAGATATCATTCAGTTTCCAGGAATAAACTAAGTTACCCCGCTACTTACGCCACATTTAAATGCGGGGTGGAATCCCCCATTCAATGAGAATATTACTCATTTCTGTTAAAAATAAATGATCAAACTGGAGCCAGCAAATACTTGATCAGAACAGTGCATGTATGGTTACAATAAGAAACCGTTTTCTATTACTGTATATATGCAGTTCAGTACACTAAAAGTTCCTGGGTTTTCCTAGATATCAAAGAAATATCATACAATATTAAACATTCTGCGGAATTTCATTGGGAATTCTTAGGAACATATACATATTTTTTTATTTTCACAAAGAACTAAATGAATTTCATTTTCATTTCCCCTTTAAAGAACCGAGAAAAGAAAATCCTCTACGAAGATACATTGTTTGCGTGTCTGTGTGTGCAATTTGGATGGGAAACATTTGGCAAAATTTATTGCACATTATTAGAAGGTAGGTTATTGCCTTTTGGATTCATATTAAGAATGATTGATGACTTAAGACGTAAACAAACTATGATGAATTTAAGTACACATACAAACAACCGACTTCCGTTATCCATTAGATTCAAATGGCCTAACTGATCCTTTTCTCTTATAACGGAAAAACAAATTAAAATACAATTTGTTCCCAAGACGATTACAATATATATTTTTTTTATCCATTCCCAGTAACTGTTAGAACATTATTTTAATTCTATTAAGTACCCGAACAATATTGGATTGAAACTCATGTGTTTCACATAAGTTTGGCGCAGGATATAGTAAGTTTAAGACGATTGAAGTTCATTTTGCCTGTTCCCAAAATAGTGGAAACTAGTAAAGGTGTGTTGTTTTGATATAGAAACTTTTGGATTTTGTACAGGTTTGTAGAAAAAAAAAGTTGTTACTGTAAACTATGGTAGAGGATTATTATTTGTGAAAATCAGTCATGGCAAGTCTAAATAATGTGGACATGACAAAATACCCACAGCGAAGAGAAATAGTGATTTCCAAGTTTCGAGATTTTAAAAAAAAAAACTGATGAAAAATGACACATTGGGCGATTCTCTTTCTCTGAAGTTTAATCCGTTAAACGTGAACATAATTTCTTCGGAGAAGCAACTTTTATTGGGTCATTAGATTTTCTGGTATTTAACCAATGAAGTATATTATCAAATTAGAATTTTGAATTTTGTTTTGGTATGGCACAATTAAATATACATAAATGTTTAAAAAAAAGTATTGTTGACAAGGAAATCTAAATTCAAATAAGGCGTTATTTACAATTTAAAACACTCGCGCCATCTATGCTGTAATATAGTAACCTTATCAGTATCATCAACCAGGCTTGCAGCATATGGCAGAAATAACAATTTTACAGTTTGATATCGTATCTCCGGATATTAGGGAATATGAACTTCATATATGTGAGTTCCTCTCACCACAGCAGAATGAAGAAAGATTATGGATTCAGTTTCCGATATCATTAGACACACAAACACAAACAGAGATAAGTATATATTATAAGCATTGGCGGATTGGGACCGCCAGACGCACGTTCACTATATGACTGCAATTCAGATTTAAATGTTGTAACTGCAAGCCAAAAATGTCCAAATCTTGCTTCTATTTACAAGGCAAAGTTGTAATGATAAAATTTTTAGGTGGGTTTACGCTTCACTCGTTGTAACGAAACATTTCGTTTACTATCTACATATATCTGTATATTTCATAAAGTTTAGGTGGGTATACGGTAGTGAATAAAAAAATGAGGTTGGTATATACCGTACGCCCGCGTATACCCTCAATTACATCCCTGTTTCTATGTGATATGTTTTATTCTTTTTTTTTTTCATAGTTTATTTTATCATCGAAGATAGCAGAACATTAATTTAAACTTTAAAATATTAAGTACTAATAGCTTATAGTACTTACCCACATGACACTGTTTCTTGATTCAAGGTTGAAATTCCCTTTATTTTGCCTTGTTGGACTTGACGTTATACGACAATTATATTTCAAGCTGGATACGGCCTTAATTTTTGCGATAAAATATGCTTGAACTTAACAACCCAATTTCAAGCTTGATTATATCCCTTGCCTATACAAGGCACTTCGTGCCTTTCAAAAATCAAACATGATTCATGCTTGATTCAACCTTTTTGCTTGACACGACAATCTTGTTTTCAGCCTGTTGGCTTCTTGATTCAAGCTAATTTTGCTATGAGGGTACGTTGTTATTATTATACAATTATACTAAGAACTAATTATCGTATCGTATATTTTTTAATTACAAACCTATCCATCCTATCATCATCCATCCGGCCTGAGCCAAAGTTGCCTAAAATCCTTAAAATTAAATTCAAATTCAAATTGACCACTATGAGAATGATAGTCAAGAATGATAGACAAGAGATGATACAGAAATGTTAATACCAGAATAACTCAGAGGTGTGCTGAAGGGGGGCTCGGAAGGGCTCGTACAAGCGTGTGTGGAGTGGTGGTTTTGGTGTATGGCGATTTTTTCGTGCGTTTAGTGACTTGTGAACGAATTTGCTAGCCCTTTGTTAAATTATTTGGAGCATATTCCTGAAATAACTTATCCATTAGATTTACATAAAATTTATGAGGATGTCGGCCAGTGTGCATAATCCATTTATCAACGAACTCAAAGTTCTGTTTGAAATCCACGATTTACCTAAAAAAAAAAAGATGTAAAGTTACTATAGTATAGGGAAAGAATTACTCTAGCAACATGTCCAATTTGAAATAGGGCTGTTTCGATAATCGAGTAATCGATAACAATTCGATAAACTTTCAAAACTGTTTCGTCGGTAAAGAATTTTAATTTTGTTGAATTATCGAAATTTCGAGGCACTCGAAATGTTCGAAATATTCGACCAGTTCGAGACACTCGAATTGTTCGAGAGTATCGAATTGTTTGAAAGCAGCAAGATCTCTCAATATGATCGCATTTATCGCCTTGTTTGAATATTTTGAAAAGTTCAGGATTATCGGAGTGTTTGCAAGAAACAATGCATTCGAGGTTATGATGCAGGATGTTCATGTTAAAAGTTGCCTCCCTTGAAATGAAGTGAAAGAAAAGTTTTTTTCCCCACAGGTCTTTAACACCAATATTTGTGTACAAACGTTAAGTAGTCTATCAGGAAAGAGAGAGAGAGAGAGAGGAAGATAAAAACTTTGGTAAACTTTATTTTTATATGGGCCAGTCTAGTAACTTTGGACTTCGGTCCGTCACGATTCGCCCCTTAGCCATTAAAATCCACACCAATGCCCCTCCCGGGGCTCGAACTCGGGACCTTCCAGTCGTTGGTCTACCGCCGTAGACCGCACGACTATCCGGCAGGCAGAGAGAGGAAGAGATCACCCGAACGGGATAGGAATTCAGGACACCATTAGTCTACAAACCGTCACTTTACCGATTGCGCCAACAACAGGGCAGGCAGAAAAAGGAGAATTTTGCATCTGGTTTCGAGAGTTTAAATTAAAGTTCTGGATGGAGACAGCTTCTGATATAGGGAGAGGTAAGGAAGTTCGATAAGGCTGAAGACTTATCGAACTTCGGGTTTGAAAATTTATTATCCGGTACTCGAAAGCCTTCGAGTATTTGAGATTGTCGAAATTTCGTGTAATACCTAAACTTCGAGAATCATTGAAACAAACCTTGAGAATTTTTGGGATGAAGATCCCTATTATATAAATAGATAGGCTTGCCATCCCTCCCGGAATGGCCGGGAGTCTCATCTCTCGGACTCAAACTCACTTTCTCGGCCTCCCGGACAAGCTTTGGTATCTCACGGAATTATGTGATTTAGTCCTAGGCTTATCAATCACTGTTTTATTATTAGACCTACCTTTCTAAAAAGGTTTAATTTTCTATCTGGATTTTAATTTTAATCTGAAGTGAATTTTCTTTGGTACGTATTGTAGTAAAGCGAAGGAGTTTTATTAATGCGAAAACAAATCCAAAATTCTATTTTTAAGATTCGTAAAAAAACGAGCAATTGTTTAACACGTAGGAGGGGGAAATAAACAGATTAAGCACATTGTTGCGGCTAAGTGTTTACACAAGCTGCAGAAAACGAAAAAAAAAAAATCATTGCTTGTTGAAGTCCCGAGACTTTTTGTTTCCCTTTCCTGATTTTGGTTCATTGTATAAATTTAGTTCGTAGAATGTTACAGTGGGGTTAAGTACGTTTCGTTGGTG
The DNA here is from genome assembly GCA_022664845.1 of Lepisma saccharinum. Taxonomy (NCBI): domain Eukaryota; kingdom Metazoa; phylum Arthropoda; class Insecta; order Zygentoma; family Lepismatidae; genus Lepisma; species Lepisma saccharinum. The sequence continues at coordinate 7,688 of JAGDQP010013961.1, forward strand.
TTCGTGTTGTTAACTAACTATGGCCGATTCGGAGTCACGAGAAAAGAGAAGAAAGTATTTTTTTTTTTTATTTATTTGGGGACCCGCATTCCACCCCTGCCTCTTTGCATCCATTGCACAAGACAAGTTGTGCACTTTCTGGGACGTGCATCACGAGCAGATATTCGCTCTCCTTGCCTTGGGGCAGGCATGTCCCTAGAGATTCTTGGATTGCCGGAGTTCCGGCATTCCAAAAAGCTCCTGTGTTCCATCAGTCTGAGACTTCTGGGGTTGCGGGACGGGCTTTTGCCAGGCGTCCAGAATGTTCTCCTGGCCTCAATATCATAAATGGACCTTTTGCATGGGGGGGACCCTTTCTACTTATATCCTATTTATTTAGAAAAACAACAAAGAAACAAAGTACATAACATTTAAGGAGTCAAACAAGGGGACAAGGACAGGACAAAGACAAAACAGGACAACACATAACTTGAGCTGCTTCTTCGTATGGCTTCTTCTTCTTATTCCTGTAACAAGATAAAAAAAAAAGCAAACATAGGATTAGGTGCGCGTGGATGCGTTGGTAAATCCACAAAGTTTTTTTCACCATCCCATTCCTGGTACTAACTGCATCTTCTTCTTGTCACAGGTTACTCCTTCTGCAGTCTCGTTTCCATTATACCACACTTTACACAAATTTCACTTAACTCACGCACTCTCTCCTCACTCATTCCACTTGTTCCATCTAGCCGCGTTGCTTCCGGGTTCCAGAAGATCAGCGTTTTTGCACAATTATTAATTGTTATCTTTCCTTACTCGCTATATTATCCATCAGCACCTCTTCCATTCACACACTCACACACTTAGAGCGTCTCTTGTGACGGTTTCCGCCTCAAGGCGCTAGTTCTTCCGGGTTCCAGCAGACACAGTTATTCTAATTATGTTCACATTGTTAATTTATTTCACTTCACATTTTTCTGTTTTTTAATAGACGCGGTTGTCACGACGCGGCTGCGCGGACACAATCATCCACCAGCTTACCTGTAAAGTAAAGATTTTCCCTTATCTTGTCTCCTGTACGCGGTGGTTCATGCCGTTAATAAATTTTCTTTTATAATAGCTAGAAATTCTATCTGTTAGTCCCCTGAGGGCCGCCACCAGTTCCGGAGTTCTCAGAACGTCTGTGACGGGGGTCTCCCCCAGGAGTTCTCTTTCATCTCTAGCAAGATGCTCAGTTTCTTGGCATCGCAGAATGATATGCTCGGGCGTAGCCACCACCCCACAAGTATGACACATATTGTCCTCGACGATGTTCATCTGGTGCAGCTTCTGTCGAAAGGGACCATGGCCAGTTAGATATTGCATTAAACCTCCCGTAACTTCCAGCTGCATATCCAATCGTTCCTCAATGCTCGGAAAAATAGAGTATAATCTTCTTCCTTTATCGGTTGCGTTCCATTGGTTCTGCCATGCCTCGACCACGATTGAATTGATTTCAGAAACGTTTTCTGCAGGTCTATGTAGAATTTTAATTAATTTATCTTGGTCTTTCTTTTTTAGCCAATACATAGCGCCTAATTTCTTAATTTGGAGATGGAGGGGGGGAACAGCCAGTGCGACCTGGAGAAGAAAGTATTACTGCATATTTAATGATGCATGGAAAAGTACTTTGGATTGGTTGAAAAAAAAATGTGAATATGGAGCGAAATTTAGAAACTACCGCCAAAGGTTTTCGATAAAGTTTGAGGGTATTGATGTATGCTAATTCTGCTAGGCACCAACGTCTAGAAAAGCAGAGAAGACAATGCAGACATACATTTCAGGAAGGACAATCTAAGGAGGACAATCTCATCACGGCAGCAGAAATTACAGCAACGTATCACGGAGTTAAGCACCATCTTAGTTATAACAGCCAGGATTGTGCTGTACAAATAAATTGGCAAGTTACTCAGCAATTGCAAAAAGGATTAACTCACGTCGATTGGCCAAAATATGACTTGGCCTCAACGTAGCCCTGACCAGAAGCTTAGCCGTCGATTGTAAAACTGGGGCCTAAATGTGGTCGCAGGAAAGCCAGCAGTATTGTAGAAAACGTACTCGAGCCATTAACACAATAACGGTTACAAGAAGCGATACCCACGGATTCTTCAAACATTGGTAATCTGAAAATGTATACTTTAAGTGCGATACTTTTCTAAGGAAGACAGTATAAAAATCGGTCTTCTGGACTTCTACGAAGACGCCGATGAAACAAGCGAAAGTATCAATAAACATTGAGAAAGCGGTTCATAAAAATAACTTTGATTTGGTTAATATTTCTTCCTTTTGTCGCAGGCAATGCTTCAGTAAACTTCGGGAAGAATGTCTCTGCATACGAAAAACTAAAAGCGCACGTTCCTAACTTGATCCAGACTAACTGTAAGTTCCATATATTGCATGTGAAATATGGAATACAATATTTTTTTCTTTGTGCTGGAAGTGTTTAGTGAGTTTTCTGCTTATGCAAAAATTACTAAAGAACTGAAATAGTTTTTCGACTTTGTAAACCAAGAATATAAAGAAATAAATACTAAGGTATGTTCCAACGAGGTGGTTGTCCCTTCTGTCTGCTCGCGAACGTCTTCTTCTGAATGGGCCAACACTTGGATCATATTTCGTATCAGAAGGAGACGAAGAATGTTCTAAGATCATATGGGAAGCATTTAAGGACGAAGAAGAGGAATCATAAGCTCAAATGGTATGTTAATTTCTCCAAAACATAATGTAAATATTCAATAATAGCATTAAACTCTTAGAACGTGAAAATATATCCAGTACTAGTGACGAAGAAACTGATTGAAAGAAAGGAAGACCAATATTTTGGGAAGTTAGTTATGGATAGAATGAAGACAGTGGAAGATTGCAAGAAAGGAAAATTTAGAAAACGAAGCTAACACTTTTCCTGGACAAATGCATCTCATATGTGAAGTAGTGGTACGATTTTGATAAATCCAGTTTTAAGTTCATGGGAGTTCTATTTTTGAAACAGCCAGGGATGACTTGGCAAGTCTCTGCGAAAACTTAAATTCCGATGTTTCTGTAGTATGGACAAGCTATACGACGACTTTTCTTTAGTGAGAGATGTGCAGACGTCTTTGTGTGAAGCTAGTGATAGAGTAGACTTACGTTGAGTGGAATTTTTCAAGGAAGTTACAGCTCAAGGATGTGGAAGTGAATTACATAAATTAGTCTCATATATTCTCTCAGTTCCTGTTTCGAATGCAACTTACGAGAGACAGTTCAGTGTAATGAAGCAATCATTTTCCAAAGAAAGGCATTAAATAACCGTGGAACTGTTGAAAGCTGAGCTTCAAATCTGTCAAAATTATACTATGACGTGCATCGGATTCTATGAATACGTACGAATACGCATGAATATGAATCAGAGGCTTCTGAATGCTGCTAGGAGTGGTAGACACAAGATACTCAGTCCAGAAAAATGATACTGTTTCATACTCATCGGAAATATGTAGCTGTGTGTTTAATGTTCAGTTACTTTAGTTACTCTGTGAATGCAACTTTTCATTTTTAGTTTTTGGTATAAATAAATGTATGGCATTTTAATTTGAAGCTATAGATTACGGTTTCAGGAGAGTATCATCATATTCAGCCGTTTTCTATCCACTGCTGGATGAAGGCCTCCCCGTTTTCTTTCCACATATCTCGCTCTGCTGATATTCTCATCTATGCAGCTCCTGAAAAACGTTTGATTTCATCTACCCATCTTACATTTGGACGTCCTCTCGGTCGTTTCTTCTCTCTAGGAATCCACTGTAGTACATTTGTCGTCCATCTTCCATCTGTTCGTCTAGCTATATGACCGGCCCATCTCCACTTTATCATCTTCGCAATCTTGATTACATCCTCTACCTTTGTTTGTGTGCGAATTCATTCATTTGTCTTCCTGTCCCTCCTGGTTATTGTTATCATGCATGTGTCTTACTTGTGATGATGTATGGCTGTGAAACTTGGAAATTGAATGCGCAAACGACTGAAAGATTGAGAGTCACGCAAAGAGCAATGGATATATAAGAACCGACCACCCCCGTTGGCCTAGTCGTTAGCGTTCCTGACTACGGATTGAGGGTTCGATTCCCGGCGCTGCCAAGGATTTTTTTCCAAGGCGTGTGGGTCTGGAACGGTGCCCACCTAGCTTCCTGATGCAATTGATGAGCTGCTATGAATAAAAGATAGTGGCGATTACAGTGAGAGCTTCGACTCTCCTCTCCCAACACGTCTGATCAGCGTGGTAGCAGTAGACCATCTCCTCCCTCCGGGGAAAGGCCTCATCCAGTAGTGGATAGTATATGGCTGTGACTAAAAAACAACATATATATAATAACCATAGATGTTACTATAATCCCTAAGCCTGTGTAGCTAATATAGCGTAAGTCAGAGTAACTAAATAATGTTTCAACACACTTTTTTCTGGTTCCATAGAAATCTCTCGGAAATTCATTCTTGTAGGTTGGCAAACCTAATTATAGATCGCATTGTCTTTCCGTCCGTCTGTCTGTAACGTCCGATAATAACGAACGGATTGTCCGACTTTGATGGAATTTGCTTTAAAATGTTCCCCCTTGCTTTATTTAGTCAGGCACCTATTGGTTGCCTTACGACAAGGGGAACTCCCCAGAATCCGAGTATTTGTTCCTACTTTGTGCGTAGGCGTGTAAAAGCGACGATAACTTTCGAACGAATTGTCCGATTTTAATGGGGACTGGTCTAAATGCATGTGTAAAGTATACGTTGCCTTTGGTTACCCTACGACATCGGGGTTTCCCCAAATTCAGGTATGGAGACTCCATTCAAAATTAGTTTCTGGATACACATCTGACTGGAGCCTCGACTTTGAGGGAAGGATGCTACCGATCAACGTCCTCATTTGTCGAGCGGATTGTCAAAATGCTCGAGAGTCTTAAAATATTTGAAGCTTTCGAAGTGTTTGAGATTATCAAATTTCTCAAGCATTTAAGTTTGCGTAGATTTATGGTGACATTTAAATATTTCGATAATTTTGTTAAACTTTTTCAAGTTGTCAAAGAAATGAGCTGCTTTGGTTTCAGGAAATGGTCGGAATGTCAAGAAAAATTCAAACACCGAAATTGAGACATAGACGTAGTATCTTTAAGAGTGAATTTACATTATTACAAAATATCGTTTTGTACATACGACGCCGAGCGGCCTTGGGACACACCAGCATCAGAATCAATAAGTACCTGGGGGAGGTAAGGCGGCTGAAGCGTGGTGCTGATAACACCACCTTCATCTACGGCTGAGATCAAGAAAGTGTAGAGCCTTAACTGTGCACCCCCTATATGCCTTCATGGCATGGTGCTAAGCACAAGGGAGAACTTTACATTTACATATGACATAAAAAGAGACAAAAGGGATGGAGGGGGCAAGGGAAGAAAAACACATACGTGCTCCGACTGGGATTCCAACCCAGGACCGATTACATCAATGCGGCGGGCAGAAAACAGGTATTGAGGTACGTCTTGTGAAAGATTAAAAAGGGTGCTTTGGTCAATGTTTGAGGGAATGTACAACCAGGCTTACATAGTGCATTTATATTATATTCCTGAATAAAGCGTTGTCTGGTAACTGGAAAATTTTGAAGCCTTTTAAGCTTCCTACTTTTAAAAAAATATGTAAACGTGAATTGTCTTTACGTTGCCATTCATATCACTCGTAAGTTTTCTTCTCAATATTAATGTAAAGATGTAATAATTACATATCATACGATTCTAATTCGATTTGCATATCAAATTCAATAACTTGCGATCACTTCCTAAGGAAAGAAAAACATACTATTATTTCCTCAAGAGTTCTCTCAACTGTTTCGTATTACGTTGCAAATAGACTTTTAAAGAAAGCTGGCCGTGCAGTTCTTTGGTTTGCCATTGTTGAACGAAATATGATCTTATCAATGTCCTTCACACAACACCTATCATTGTTTCTTTCTTTTCCGAAACAAAAAGCAAATCACTTATCTTTCTTTCACTGTCATTTTTGCATCTGACGTAGTCTTTTTTTCTTTCTTCTTTGTGGACTCATGGTTTTATATAGGCTATGTGAAGTAGGTAGATTTTATACCAAATTATTGATATGTTTTAGAATAGTTTGAATCTATTTAACCCAATTAAATTTTAACTAAAATAAAAAAAAGTGAATACTGGGATGGTAACAGAAAACTAAATTTAATTAGATTACCAAAGATCTTTTTTCACCAAATACTTGCTGCATGTGGGTGAAAAACAAGCTAGGCCTACCCTTCCGCCAGTGTTCGCATTCTCTTTTTTTCCGCCATCTTGTTGCCCGCCAGTTTCTTCTTTACCGTCACCTTGAAATGCCACGTACTGCAGTAATACGTACAGATTAGAAATCGGGACTTGAGCTCGCCCTTTATTTTTAGCACGCCTATCTATGGCCACATTTTTTTTTTTTTGTCATCTTGAAATGTCTAGAACAACGTACCGCAGTAATCGGACCCACCCACCCCTCCGATGAGGAGGTCGCAGAAGAACCTATATTTTTTTGCCGTTTTCAGCTCCATGAAATTATAAGCCTATAACCTGTAAGTGACTAAGGTCAGTAATCGTGTAAAGAAGCACTCGATTCGGTTCACCCGTTTAGAGTATTAGCGCTATCATACTTCGTCACTTTCCCGTTGGCCTCCATTTTCTTTTGGCCACCATCTTGAAATGAAATGGTGCGACTGACAACTTTGCCGTGCCGGTTCTGTTGTCTGTGGCATTAACTTAGAGTGTGTGCAAAAGCGCATCGCTCTATCCTGTACCATTCGGGTGGTACAAACACACACACTAACACACAGACAAATAATATTCGAAGTTTCGAGTAAACCCTAAATTTCTGTAATAATTAAATTTTCAAAATTACCCGAAATTTTGACAATACTAGAACTTTCAAATATCCGAAACTTCGATAATATTCGAACTTTCGATACTACCCGAAACTTCGATAATATTCGAGCTTTCGATACTACCCGAAACTTCGATAATTTCAAATACTCGAACGGTTTCGAGCAACCGATGACAACTCGATAAATTTTCACACCCGAAGTTCGATAGGTCCTCAACCTTATCGAACACCCCTAATTTGAACAACCTACACAGTAAATTCAAAGAGCGGAGTTTCCACTCGTTTTGAGTTAAATATTTAATTTTACGAGAGCAGAAAGAGGTATCACTGTTTTAGAACAAATTCTCATCGGAGAAAAGATTACAAATTTCCGCTCAAAAGAAAAATGGGATCTATGGCAATTAATTTATATGGGAACGTAATATTTTTTTAGATAAGTTGTTGCCATCTATTCAGATAAAAATTTCATCTTTTAAACATGAGAACGACGCAATAAAATATTGAAAATATAAAAGGAGGCAAAAGTAAGGCATTTATTAACAAGTAGTAAAATAAAAATTATGCTTTTATGAATGGAAGAGAGAGAGAGAGAGAGAAAGATTGACGTCTGGAGGATTTGAACCCGCTACTTTACGGCCAGCGTGCATACGCCTTTTCTCCTACACTTCATGACCAACTGAAAAAGACTGCCTTCGAAAGGGTCTCGTTCATCTCGTCAGGTACTTGAGAACAATTATTGAAATGTTGATTGATTTCTTTTACCTTTTAAATGCGGAGGACCATGTACGAGGAGCATTCAGAAAGTAATGCCTCCAAGCCCACTACTTGGCCAATAGTACTTCAAACATTCTGAACTGTTTATCATTAATGCACTTATGTTTAAGCTATAGAATGTTTCACCTTCCTATCTCTTCTCGTTCCAGAGTAATGGAGCAATCCATGGCATCCAGTGGTGACGTCCTGTTGAAACAGCGGGCTGTCATTGAATATCTGACTGCGGAAGGTTGTGCGCCCAGCAGCATTCATCGCCGTATGACTGCAGTTTACGGGGATGCCTGTGTTGACGTCAGCACTGTGCGGAGGTGGGCAAGGACTGTGAAAGACCAAAATCCAGCCGCATCAAATCTGCATGATCAGCACCGAAGTGGATGGCCCACAACGGCCTCTGATGACGATCATCAACATCAGGTGGACGAGTTGATTCGGGGCAATCGCAGGATCAAGCAACACGAGATCGCTACAACGCTCGCCATTTCCATTGGTTCAGTGAACCACATCATTAAGGACCTTCTGCGTTACAAGAAGATGTGCGCTCGTTGTGTACCACGGCAACTGACGCCTGATATGAAAGAGTCAAGGAAGAGAATCTGTCAGCAGCTGCTCCTGCGATATGAACAGGAAGGTGAAGACTTTCTTCGCAGAATTGTTACTGGCGACGAGTCGTGGACACACCATTACGACCCGGAAACTAAGGGTCAGTAGATGGAGTATCGCCCCCCCCCCACCATAAAAAATCAAAGTTGTCCCATCTGCTGGCAAAGTGTTGTTGACCCTCTTTTGGAATTGGGATGGGGTCGTGCATACTGAATTTCTGCGAAACGGTCAGACAATATACTCAGATCGCTACGTTGACACCCTAAAGCGACTGCGGGCCAGATTGCAACGCACTCGCAAAGATAAACAGGCAATTCTGCACCACGACAATGCTCGTCCGCACACAAGCCACAAAACTCAGGAAGCACTGCAGCGCCTGAGGTTCATGGACATTCTGCCTCATCCTGCCTATAGTCCGGATCTTGCGCCCTGCGACTTTTGGGTCTTCCCCAAACTTAAGGATCACCTTAAGGGCCAACGCTACAGTTGTGACGCGGAGGTGGAAGCAGCAGTTCGGCAATGGTGTCGCCAGCAGCCACCACAATTCTTCGCCGAAGGCATGAAAAACCTTGTTTCGCGTTGGCGTAAGTGTGTTGCCCGTAATGGGGACTATGTTGAAAAATGATGCCACCATGCGTAGCTGATTCTGCAATCTTTCCACTGATTCCTGTATCGGTGCTATCTGTCAAACACAAATAAAGGTATCACCTTGGAGGTATTACTTTCTGAATCACCCTCGTACTTAACTCTGGTATGCTGTTGAGTGCTGGTTCAATCACTAAGATGAGTAGATGCTTAAACTGTTACTTACTGTCTGCAGGAATGTTGTAGAACAAAACATGACTTGACTGCAAAATATTTAATGATACACAACACTTACATGATACACTATAATACACAGTTTATACACAGTAATAATAAATATGATTAATATTGATTTTAATAAAAGTTTGTTATTGAACAGTCCACTGCTGTTGCGAAATATTAAAAATAGTTAGAACTCTTAACAATGTCTGTCTTGCTTGCACTGTCCTTCTGCCATGTCTTTCGCGCGCGCCTAGCCTCTGTCAATGTGGCCAACCTTAACATAAAAAAAATCCTAAAATAACAATTGAGAAACTCAAGTCGCACCAACAATGTTCAAAGATTTCTTGTATATATCTAACTCCTGACGTCTTATGGTATATTTTTGTTATTTAAGAAAATTATCATGTCTTCTGTTGACATTTTTTAACTAATCGTGACTAACTTCACAGAAAAACTTTTGCTTCTGATAACGTTCACGGTAACAAATGGCCGGGAATAAAGTTTACTAATACCCATGATACATTGTGAAGCACTGTAGGAAGATGAGAAATCGCTCTTTCAACTTTGAAGAATAAATTACATCTATAAAACATCGGAATTCCATCTAGAAAAATGACATTTCCTATCCAAAGCCTATTCATTGAACAACCCTCTTTTCGATTGAAATAAGATGAAACATTCGCTCTTCTGAATTTAGTTTGTATGTCAGTTAATAAAAGAGCGATCCCGTAAACACAAAACAGAAGCGGATTTGCGTCTTCATTTAGTAACTAAAGATTATATATATTGAATGTAACTACTAATCTGTTATTATTTTATTGAGTGCTAATAAGTTAGGGCTGTTCTATAACCAGGCGAGGTAAGAGAAAACTAATATCTTCCTACCACTCATACTGTTACAACTATCCCCCACCCTCATTAATACAAAGATGGAGCAGCACACGGATTTAGATCCGAATCCGGACACAGACTACATACGATTACACTCGCCACCCACAACTCTACCTTACCTCCGTGTTAGCTGGGAGACAGGACTTCGACACCAAACCTTGATTGGTCTTGTACTTGACACGACTTCATCGGGTGCAGAGTGTGCAAGGTTATGAACAGTCGTAACAATTACACAAAATAGCTTTGTTAATAAAGTCACGCTCAGTTTCATAATTAGTGTATAATTAAATGTCTGATTAATTTTAATTTAAGAATTAATTTTAATTATTAGTTCAAAATAATAACAAGAAAAATGGAACAACAACTGTGAATAAAAGCACAAATTAATAGTGGAAAACACTTAAAAAGAGTTGTATTTTTTTTTAGGAAGTTGCTATATATTTTTTTTTTTTGAAGAAAATGACCTTCCAAAGATAATCAAGGAAATTTGTAAATAATAATTATGATCTATTCTTGCATGCTGAATTTCTCTTCGTGATAATAAGATAATCTTGTATGAGGAAACGGAATATGGAACTAGAAAACCTTAATTACTTTAAGATTGTCTGCGAGACGTTCTACGACTAACACACAAAGATACAAAAGAAAGCTACAGTCCACACTATGTATAACATGTGAGTTCAGGAAATGCATTTCCCCCCATTGCAAATGAGGAGCCCAGAAGCCAAAGGATGCAAGTGACATTGACGAACGAATAATAATAAAGTTTGAAGTAATTCATATAATATATATAGTCCCATGGTCACGTACTGACTTGACTGACTGACTCCAAAATGGCCGTCAAACCAATTGTTGTATAGAGTGCATAGCCTAAACGGCTGGAGCTAGAAACATCAAATTTGGTACGATGGTACATTATCACTAGTAGGTTACGAAAATATTACAAAATGTATCCAAAGACGTTCTCTTGGATCCAAAATGGCGGACCTCCAAATCCATTTTCCACACCATTTGAGGTAGAGATACGAAATTTAGCATAAAAGTGTATTTTCGCCAGTATTTTAGGAAACTATTACAATAGCTATTTTGAAAAAGTTTGCATATTGGATTCAAAATGACCGCCCAAAAATCATTTTCCACACCATTTCAGCTAGAGAAACGAAATTTGGTATGAAGGTGTACCATCATAAGAAGGTTGTAATAAATGGGGCAAACTTCCCCTATGGGGGCCCAGTTTCCCAGTGAGTCTGGTTACGATAAAGGGCGCGCAGACCACAGAACACTCAAGGTGGGTGCACAGCCCCACGGAGGTCCCCAGCTGAAACAAAGCAAGAAATATAACCCGAAATATATGGGGAACAAAACTGTCATATTTTGTACAAAGAAACCTTGGACCTTAATGTGTCCATGTGAAAAATATGACAATTTTGTGTCTCATATATTTCGTGCCATATAAAAAAATAACAGCGAACCTTTTTTCTAAAAAAAAAATCGTCAATGTCACTAGGCTTCCTTGGCGTGTGGAGTCTATAACAGTAAGAGAGCGTTGGCGTAGCATTCGGGAGGTCGTAGGTTCGATCCCAGCTGCCGACCATCCTGACTGAGGTTTTTCCAGGGTTTTTCCTCAGTCACACCAGGCAAATGACGGGATGGCACCTTCCCGAATCCTTTGCCCTCCTCTTTTCCCGGCCTGAGCCTTACATGCCTAAAGGCCATAAATAAAATTCATAATTCTGGAGTCGATAAATTATCTTGATTGCTTGCAGACAGAGCCTAATTGAAATTTGTTGATATGTGTTACATTTACTTCTAGATTAACTACTCAGATAGCAAATGTAACTTGTCACAAAATTGCAGCAAAATTGTTCAACAATTCTCGTAAATTTGCTGTAAAACTGCGTTTGCAGCTCTAGTAACTTGTAGCAATTACGCAGCTACCGGCCTAGTTGACATGAATTGAATTTGAATTTTATTTATGATCTTTAGACATCTAAGACTCAGGCCGGGATAGGGGAAGGGAAAGGATTCGGGAAGGTGCCGGAAAAGGTCTATGTTGAAGGTGCCATCCCGGCATTTGCCTGGTGTGACTGAGGAAAACCTCTGGAAAAAACCTCAGTCAGGATGGGCCTAGTTGACATGAAAGTGCTACTAAACTGCAGCAAAGTTGCATCTTTTGACTAAGAAAGGAAACTGAGTTTTACAACTTGCAAGAAACTTGCGGCAAAATTGCAGTGGATTTCCACAGAGTTATAAAGTTAAATTACTACACTCGTACTGTATTCTTTGAATTCTTAGCAATTCTTGCAGCTCAATAGCAATTCAAATGCTAAATTGTAGCAAACCAACTTGCTATCTGGGTATATGTTCTGTTAGTCAGTGGTTCTCAAACTTCCCTAACTCCAGGCAAATATTTTTGGTCGTGTTCTAATATTACGGCACACCTACACAGTAGGTGACATCATAGGTGTTCAATCTTACAAGGATGGCTCTTCTGAGGGTGGACCTCTCAACCTCACGTGTCCTCACCCTCATTGCTTGAGGGTGACTGAGTGTGGGGGGGAAAGTTGAAACGTTAAGGTGAACATATTTTAGGTTTGACCTTTGAGTGACAGCGCTGTGCTAGTAAATATGTCCATATTTCTCATTCACTTGTACAAATTATGTCATTAGTGACTAAATTTCTCTAACCATTACAATTTGCATTATTTACAATGTGCGTGTCGTTTTTCATTATTAAATTTAACAATATTAAAATCTTTTTCTTTTACCTCTGAAAATCACTGCTGTTAATTATTACAAGGAAGAGTCAGGAAAGAAGAAAAAAAACGAAAAAGCATAATAAATTTATGCAGTGCTCGCAGTGGACTAGAAAAGATACGGAAACGTTTGCAGAAGTGGATTAGAAAAGGTAAGGGAACCTTTGTATTTAGTGGTGGTGATTGACTGTTGAAAGTGAAGGCAATCATCTAAAAGGGCACGGTAAATCCAAAATGAAAAAGTAAGAGCACGGTATTGACCCTCGTTGCCCCCACTTCAAGCACTGAGTTTACGATAAGAAACAGCAACTGGTGTGCATTGTGCATAGTTTGCCGAGAGAGTGTGTACTGTTGTCTTCTGAGTATAATGTAGATAATTACTCTGTAAGAAGGACAATGTGTGTTGAATGGAAAATTAGGTAGAAAAAATTCGAGAAATGTCACGCATCTGAAGGATGCTTGCTGTCCACCCTGCAAGCGTTGTGAAACCTGATATACAGGGGTTGGACAAAAAATCTAAAAACACGTCATACAGGACACGTAAGTGTGGCCCGCCACTGTACACCACGTGTTGCGGTTGCCGGTCGTGTTTTGTTTTCAATGTGTCATGTGGACCTTCCTCTTCCGTCAGCAGTACCCAGTTCACCTGTGAGTGTCGTGGTGTGCAACTGGTGCGGTAAAATGGGCGACCTGACAGACTTCCAAAGAGGCATGATCGTTGGTGCCCGTCTGGTTGGAGCTTCAGTGACAACAGTGGCGACCATTGTGGGGGTATCGACAGGCACTGTGTCCAATGTCACGAGGGCATACACAATGCATGGGCAAACAACGTCTGCAAAGCACAACAGTGGTCGAAAGACAATCCTGTCCGATAGGGACAGGAGGGCATTAAAACGGATTGTAGCAGATAAAAAGCAGACCACTGCAATGAAAATTACGTCTGAACTCAATTCCGGCCTACAGAACCCGGTTTCATCAAAAACAGTGCGACGGGAACTTCATAAAATGAAAATTCATGGCAGGGCCGCGATCGCCAAACATCTGGTCACAGCAGTAAATGCGAAGCTGCGTATCCAGTGGTGCAAGGACCACAAGGAGTGGACGCTTGATCAGTGGAAACACGTAATGTATTCCGATGAATCGACCTACACCTTGTTTCCAACAACCGGTCGTGTTTACGTATGGAGAACACCGTCGCAGGCCTATGATCTAGACTGTCTGCGCCCAACTGTAAAGCATGGGGGTGGTTCTGTTACAGTATGGGCAGTGATATCGTGGTCCCATCATAGCCCTGCATGGAATGATGAATGCTAAGGCGTATGAGGCCATTTTGGGGGGCCAGGTTCTACCCATGGCCCACACATTGTTCCCGGATGGTGATGGCATCTACCAAGATGATTTGGCACCCTGTCAAACTGCAAAAACGGTGCAATCATGGTTTGAGGAGCATGACCAGGAGCTATCACACCTGCCCTGGGTCCCACAATCACCAGATCTGAACATCATTGAGCCATTGTGGTCTGTGTTAGAAAGGCGTGTTCGGTCTCATTACCCTCCACCATCATCCCTTAAGGAACTGGAGCATGTTTGGAAGAAGAATGGTACAACATTCCACACACCACAATTCAGGAGCTGTATACGTCCATTCCACGTCGGATCCAAGCTGTTTTGGACGCAAAAGGAGGCCCCACACCATACTAGGTATGATTTTCACACTTTTTCAAACGTTTTAGATTTTTTGTCCAACCCCTGTATATCCGACCGAAACTTTTTCCGACCATTCGACTAGTGAAAATAAGATACATAAATTGCGCATTGAGAAGCGTAAAAGGAAATGGGGAATTGATCTCTAATTCTCGAGTAATGTGTCACCCACTGACCATATTAGCAAAAAATTAAACTTATTAAGGCTGAATCCAAGTGGGTTTTCCCGCCTTTTTCGTTTTACGTCAACTATTCAAAATTCAATACGGGAAAATAAAAATTAACTTTCAAGAATCAAAGTTCGTTTCGTCCTTCAATAATGAATACAATTGTTTTTAATAAAGCTAGTAGTAACTGCAGGATAGTGTGCAGACAGTTTTGGGACATGATTCTGTCCAGTGTTTGCACACAATCCTGAGTTTACCATTAATATTTTATTAAAAATTAATTGTACTTATTATTGAATGACGAAACGAACTTTGGAACGTGAAAGTTAATTTTTATTTTCCCGTATTGAATTTTGAATAGTTGACGTAAAACGAAAAAGGCAGGGAAAACCCCACTTGAATTCAGCCTTAAGAGTTCATGTCATTTTTTATTTGTTATTATGAGACGTTAGAAAATTAATCTTTTCATGCTTGTTCAGTTCCAGTAATTACATAATTCTACAAGTTGAGAACTGTCACAAAGTAAAGTTCGTAAATGAGAAAATTGACATTTGCTACTGGCCATTTGTTGAATGTGAATTGTTATCTATGGCTCTTAGGCATATTTGGCTTAGTCCGGGATAGGGTAGGGAAAAGGGCGTGATGAGGACCATGCACAACCATATTAATTTCTTCTGACAGAATCGTGTTTTCTATTTCTATACTGAAGTTACTTTAAGTTACAAATGTTGTTTATTTGACAATTTCAGCCATTTTAAACTAGACATTAGAGATTTTACACCGGCATCGAACCCGGGTCCTTACAAGGGCGAGCAACTCTTCCTAACATAACAGTGTAGTGCACTTTGCATTTTCTGACTTTCAAATAGAAAGGAATATCGATTGTCAGGTAAAAAAAATAAGTTTTTAAAGCGAAAAACTTCTTGCTGCATCACACACGATGTTATCACCACAAATTCGAACTTCGATAAACAATTAGTTTTAAAAATACAACGGCGAGGATTTATTTGAATATATTAAAATTACAAACAAATTTAAAAAAAAAAATGTATGCTGAATTTTGAACGTAGAAAATACAATAAATTACGGAAAACATTAAATTAATATATTTACTTAAACTCATTATTTATTATAAATAGTGTACAAGAATATCCTGGTAAATTTGAAGTCCTGGGCTATGCCATCTCACCTTCAGATATCTCTGCTAAAAGAAGTAGCTTCAAAATGAAATAGTTCATTTCATAAATATTAATGTTAGATGAGTCGCTTTTCGAAATGTCAGTATTTTTCTTGATTTGTTCGTTTTTTTTTTTTTTTTTTTTTGAAGAATGTATATCTTACAATTGGTTTACTCGTGCTTTTTAAACTTTGTATATAAATGCGTGTGTAGCATGTGTGAAAGAGAGATTGAGAGAGAGAAAGAGACCTTCTTTTTTTTTAGAACGTTCACAAGAAATAAAACTTATATAATACTACAATAATAACATTCGTGTTTTTACTTTCGATATTTTCACATAGTTTGTTTGGTGTGTATAAATTGGCGTATTTGTGATTACATAAATTAAAATTAAATATGGTTCAGGAAATGTAACGGGAGAGTACCAATGCATGCAGTTAAAACCATAAAAACATACATCAAATACATGACAATAGAATAGTATTTGGTATAAAATCTGAAAGCCAGGGGGGCAAGTGCCCCCCTTGCCCCTCCATGCCGACGCCCTTGCTTTTAATATTGCTCGTATAATGCTGGTAATGATTTGTTGTATTACTGACCTTTGTTTCTTATGTAACACATGTTGATTCGAGGTCAGTTGCATTTGAACTACAAGATTTTTATTTAATTGAGGAAGGTGACGCAATACACTGCAAACTAACAAGGTCAGGGATGTCATTAAGTGCAGGCTGTCGGTGAAACTTTAATTTTTGACACAATGAATATAATAGTAATCAACAGAATTCATTGACTAACCATAGACTTAAAAAAAAAATTCTTTGTATAATGACTGAAACAAAACAAATTAAAAGAAAAAACTAAAAAATATCATCCTTATTTTTTTAAGATGAGAAGATTTATTCTTAATGAGAATTTTCCGTGCATGTTCAAACCTGTCAGCGAGCGGGTTAATGTTTAGCTTTTTGAAAGAACTAAAAAAATGTTTGTTCCTAATAGAAAATAATACAACAATTGTCATTATTATTGGTTGTAGTTAAGTTTCTTGTCTGGAACGCGTGTATAGTGTTTGATTCAGGCTTCCTAATTGGAATGTAATTATTTTAAAGCCTGTAGGCAACTTTTGGCTCAGCCCAAATGGATGATGATGGCAGAATTGGTGGAATGAAGAACGTGACGAGGAAACTGGAGAACCCCGAGAAAACTCATGCACGCGGTGTTTGTCCACCACAATGTCCAAATATCAGATTTGTAGTGTACTGAAGAAATAACATGGCGCTGGATATTATACTGCTCATTAGTAGGACTGAAAAATGATCATGATATTTGTAATGAATGGGTCTCTTAACGCCTTTACATCAATCAATATTGTAGTTTACTTTTATTGTTACTGTGATTTATATACATTTGCTACTTTAAATTATATAAATAAATTAACTTGGGTCATAAAGCCTGTTTTTGAATGGGTCTCAAAACTCTTTGTCTGAGAATAATTTTAAAAGAACAAAAGTTATGAGCAGAGTTGTGCGAAAAATTGAACTGTGCACTAAATATGAAGCTGTTAATGCGCGCGTAGCAGAAGAATGAGCAAGTTTTTAATCGCTCATCACAGGGGCGTAAAAGCATCCCGCAGTCCCCGCTGTGTGGTGGAGGGCGCACGAACTTGGAAGACACGCAGTTGTCGTGAATCAATATTATTAAAGGGCACACCAACTGAAAGTTCCGGGGGGGGGCACAGAGCCATTAGCTACGCTTCTGGCTCATCATACATATATTTATATTTAGATGGCTACAACACTCTATACCTACTTATTAAGGTTCTATTACACTGTTGAAGCCGGGAAACTGGGACAGGACCGGCAAACCGGGACTGTCGGCCCAGAAGGCTTCTGTCACTAACTGGGAGGAGACCCCTTAATTCCTCTTGCTAAGGCTTAAGGGAACCGACTGGGGTAGGTACCTAATGTCCCATCCATACATTCACGTCGTGGGGCCAGTTAGTACCCTAGCAACTGCTTGCCGAACGAACATGGATAGTCTGCTCACTAACCCGCATTAGCAGATAGCGTGGTGAGTCAAATGTACCCTCCTTTCTTTACACATGATGGTACAAGTAAGGAAACATACTAGTAAGACCTCATTGCCCGGAGGACGGAATGCAGCTGGCAACGGTAAAGGCAGCGGTCAGTCCTGCAGGAAGTTAGAGGGTCAAAATGACCGGGTTTTGACTGTAGACTGCCAGGACACCGACACGGCAACTCGAACGGACCTATACGTGGCGACTCTCAACTGTCAGTCACTTGCAGGAGAGGACAAATTACAAGAATTGCAGAATGAACTAATAAGGCTTAAGTGGGACATCATAGGACTATCAGAAGCGTGGAGGAAAAATGAAGAACAGTTGGAACTACCATCAGGGCACACGTTCTACTTTAAAGGAACTGAAAATGGAAAACTGACAGGCGTTGACTTCGTAATTAATAAGGACCTGAAGACACGGATCACAACAATTGAAGGAATTTCAGATAGAATCGCACGGGTAGTAATAAACAATAAATACAGTATGGAAATTATAGAAGTGTATGCTCCAACAACCTCACACCCGGAGAAGGAAGTCGAAGACCTATAGGAGGAGATACAGAAGATTTTGGATAGTAGCAAATCGCAGAATTTTCAGAAGCTAACAGACTGTTCATTTTCAACACATTTTTCAAGAAACCGCCTGAGGAAGTGGACATGGAAAGGCCCAAATGCGACTAAAACGAAATAGACTACGTTCTATCGAATAACAGGGCAATTCTGCAAGACGTGTTTGTTCTGAAAAGTTTCAAAGTCTCGAGTGATCATAGGATGGTGAGATGTAAGCTGAAACTAAATACTAGACTTGAGAGAAAGAAGCTTATCAGAGGAAAACCGCCACTTTTAGATCTTGAAAATCTAGGGAAACACAGACAGACATTCGAGATAGAACTAAGCAACAGATTCAGCGCCTTCGAAGAGTTAGAAAGTAAAGAAGACATCAATAGCAGAAATAAAATACTGAGTGAGATAGTAAGAGAGACTGCCAAGGAAACAGCAGGCAGCAGAAAGAAAAAAAGTAAGCAAAATCTCAGAAAAAACTAAACTCTTGATGAAGAAAAGAAGGGAAATGAAAGAAGAGGAAAATTACACAAAGAGGATTGAACACATAGAACTACATAAACCATAAGGAAAGAAAATAAGAGAGGATGTATGAAGATATAACGAAAATCTTGTTAGAAATACAGTCGAGGAAAACAAGAGCCTGAAGAAAACCAAACAGCAGCTTATGATAGGGAAAAGGCAAATAATTGCAGTTAAGAGAACAGACAGGACCGTACACGAAATAAGGAGGAAGTTACCAAAATATTTGAAAATTTCTACAGAGAATTGTACTACTCCGAAGAAAAGCTAGGAAATGAAGACTCAGAAGAAAGTGATGTAGATGTCCCAGACGTAATGAAAGAAGTGGATAAAGTACTTCGACGGTTGAGGAACGGAAAATCGCCAGGAGAAGATGGACTCACAGCAGAGATGTTTAAATGGGAAGGTGAAAAAATGAAAGAGGAACTTGCTAAATTATTCTCAATGTTCCTAAGGCAGAAATAAATACCGTCAAGTTGGATCAATGCTATTAATATTTTATTGTACGAGAAAGGGGACAAAGAACGCGTCGAAAACTATAGACCAATTAGTTTACTGTCAGTTCTATACAAAATGTTCACCAAAGTTAGTTTGAATCGTATTGAACGAAACTTAGATTTTAACCAGGGGAGGGAACAAGTCAGATTTCGTCGTGGATTTTAACACAATGGATCAGATACACGCTATGAATGAGGTTATGGAAAGGACTAATTACTATGAACTTCCACTATGTTTGGGATTTATAGATTTTGAAAAAGCTTTCGATTCGGTCTCCTTGGCAGCAGTACTTAAATCACTTGAACATAAAGGCATCGAAAGTGCATACATCAAGTTACTGCGAAACATTTACTCTACTGCCACTTCTGTCATTAAACTACAGCAAGAAAGTTAAAAATTTAAAATTGGACAAGGAGATTCAATTTCTCCAAAACTGTTTTAAGCTGTCCTGAGAGAGTGTTCCAAAATTTAAACTGGGATGAAGTTGGAATAAAAATTAATGGGGAATATCTTCATCAGCTATGGTTCGCTGATGATATATACCTGTTTGCTTCAAGTGCAGAAGAACTACAAACCAGAATGGAAGAACTGAGTAACGAGAGTTCGAAAATAGGCCTTAAAATGAACTTAAGTAAAACAAAAGTAATGTACAACCAACATGCTGCAAAGAAGGAAGTGAAGATTAACAGAGAGACAATAGGCATAGTTGATGAGTATGTTTACCTAGGCCAGTTCAAAACGTCGAATGCTAAGTTGACTGATGAAATAAATAGAAGATGTAAAATGGCGTGGAGTTCTTTTGGAAGACTACACTTTATTTTCAAAAGCAAACTACCAATGTGTCTGAAGCGTAAAGTTTATAATCAATGTGTTTTACTTGTGATGATGTACGGCTGTGAAACTTGGACATTGAATACGCAAACAACTCAAATATTAAGAGTCACACAAAGAGTAATGGATAGATGCATGCTAGGAATAACTAGGAGGGACATGAAGAGAAATGAATGGATTCGCGCACAAACAAAGGTAGAGGATGTAATCAAGACTGCGAAGAAGATGAAGTGGAGATGGACCGCTCACATAGCTAGACGAACAGATTTAATATGAACAACAAATGTATTGCTTTGGATTCATAGAGAAAAGAAACGACCGAGACGACGTCCAAATGTAAGATGGGTAAATGAAATCAAGCGTTTTTTCAGGAGTTACATGGATAAGGATAGCAGCAGATCGAGATATGTGGAAAGAAAAGGGCGCCTTCATCTAGCAGTGGATAGAAAACGGCTGAATATGATGATGATGATGACACTGTTGATCAGATTGATCAGCTTCCTCGACGAGCTTGCTCGACGGTGTAATAGCAAAAGAGCCGTTATGCTTACTCAAGGACAGGATCGTTGAACAAGCTGATCAGCAAGCTCGATAGTACAATAGCGTCTTTAGTCTTGATTTTACTGAGGTTCTGAAATAATGTTTCTACCTACTTTTTTTTTCTATTTTTGCGATACGAATTTTCCATTTGAATTTATTCTTGAATATTTTGTAACACCCTGTATATACGCAAGGGTGAGTGAAGTATATGGGACGAGAAATTTCTTCTTTGTGTGCTCTGATATAATATTTATGAAGAAAGACTGACAAAAAATGCATTTCAACTGTGTTTAAAGGTCACGCGAGCAATTGTGTTACTTATTTTCATAACCTTGAAAAAATGATAATGCCCTCTGTACATCCACAGGCTATGGACACAATGATTATAATCAACGTTTGTAATTCCTTTCATTATTAGTAGATACTTTTGTTTTGAAGCTGCTACAAAATTTTGTACTTGTTGGCTTGTCGTATATTACATTACTTAACTGGAGTAATGTTTTTACACTGCCTAAGAACGTGCTTTAATTTACTAAATAAACTAACATCTACATTTTTTGTTAGTCAACAAATAATAATAATAACAACAACAACAACAATAGCAACAACAACAGCAACAAATTAACTAACTAAAGGTCGCTTTAGACGAGACAATTTCTCGTTCGATCACTCGCATGATAGACTGTAATCCACAGTACAAGATTTTTCGTACGATAAATCATACAATATTTTATAGTATTTTACACGGTACAATTTTAGATACGAGGGGATAATGATAAAACGGCTGGAATTTATTAGTTCTGCTATCTCAGACTTTTAAGGTAATCATGTCATAGATATTTGTGAAAGTAACCCATTAACTAAAAATTGACAAGAATTAAAATATTGATAACAATGAATCTTGAGGCCACAGAAATTCCGTTTGTTTTAATACCACATTCTACCAAGAGCATCTGATTTCTACGAGGATTCCGTAGTAACGAAAGTGCCGTAGCTTTACTTCTGTACTTCAATAAAGATATTTCAATGCGGACATACAAATAACGTTGAAGAATTTACCCAGTGTCCGCTGATAAGTTCGGAGTCATGTGTATTGTTTTTACAATATTCCGGAGTTAATAAGATATGTGACATTTGACAGTACTTTAAAAGTATACAAATTGCGATACATTAACTCCTTTTTATACATATGCGGGCCAGTTAGTAATACTGCAGTTTAACCACTTCTACCATAGAGCACTGGAACGCCTCAACATGTTACGTTTTACATTCGTATAGCCATGAAAGGTGCTAAAATACATGCAAAATACAAAAATGACGAGTATTGTAGCTTTAAGTAATTCCTAAGTGCAGACAACCTCACACACAAGGTATATGGGTATTCATAGGGAGGGGTAGTTGTCTTAACCCTTATTTTAAAATAAGTTTGTACGATCTCACGTATGGACTTGAACAGCCAGCACTGGCTTGACGTCGTTACTCTATCTACATTAGGTCTACTTCTGTAATATACTCTTCAATGTATTTCACTATTTCGGATGCGCAAAATGTATTAAAAATCATGACGGGGATGTGGATACGACTACAAGAATACATATGTATAGTATTATATCTACATTGGTCACTTGGCTGCAGCATATTCGAGACTCTACGCACCAGAAAAGCAATGAAAATCACCTATTTTAACTACATTGCACATTATATAAGAGAAGCATTAGATATTAGATTACATCAGAACTTTCACATTACACACTTTTTAAATATATTTTTCAAGCATTTTAGTATCTTTTATGCCCATAGGAACGCAAAACGCAGCATTCTGAGGCATTTCCAGTGCTCTATGGCAGAAGTAGCTAAACTGCAGTTTTACTGCTTTTTTTGCACTTTCCTTAAAAACGTTGTTCTAGATCTTTATACGTGTAATAGTTGTTGTGCCATCATGTATGTTAATTTCTGCATCAAGTTATAACATGTATATGTTCTCTTTGTCTTGTAATCAATACCAAAACAGCCGAATAGGCAAGTACGCTATATTGCCAGTAGGAACGCTGCCATAGATTGGACGGAAAATCCACTGAAAAATTGGACCGTTTGTATTTAAAGAACACATCGGAGATGCCACGAAAAATCGTACGATCCGTACTTTACACGATCAGAGAATTTAAACGGGATTGCATACGAGGGATCGTACGATAAATTGTATCGTTTAAAGTGGCCTTAACTCTATGGCTTACGGAACTCGCAAATTCATCGTCGCAATAACTACGCTCACCATTAAATTCTATAAACGATCGACTAGGTAAGTGTAAAACTGGTAATACCTGTAACAACCACTCTAGTAGACAACTACGTCTCGTGGTAAAGATCAGTTGTGCACTGTGAACGATCCGAGGGAGAATCTAAAGTACATGCATACGTACTTCATACGTAATTTACAGCCTGAGTACTCTACATTTGAATGAGTACGCTGTCAAATATTTAACCTTTTAAGTCTTGAATATAGCCTATCATTCATTTGTCTCACAGTCAGAGTATTGTTGCAATGTGTCCGAGAAATTACGCAACTCGGTTTCATAGAATGTCACCATTAAACTAACGCATGCAGAAACACCAATCTTGACTGAAATTAGTCCTGTGTGTAAAGATATTTTTAAAACATTACCAAACAATCGTCAAGGCATATTTGTAAAATACTACCAGGATACTAAAATACAAGCTCACGACGCCGGATGTGAACCGTTCCAGACACCCCTCTCTTGGGAAAAATGTCCTTGGCATTTATCCTAAAATAAATACTAGCCTGTATCGATGATGGGTTTGACTGGTTGCAGAACATTTTAGGATTTGGGTCACAAAACATTAGCTTTGAAAAAGTATCCGAACATTGAAATAACTCGAAAATAATAATAATATTTTTTTAAAGATATACTTTACTTAAACAGTTCGTACTAAAAACTAAAAAAATAATTTTGTTTATGCATGACTAAAAAGAAAAGCATGCGGCGCGCCATTTATTGAAGAATTTATAAATTTACTTTACATGAAAGCGCGTCTAATGCTTTTCTTTGTAGTCATGCATAAAGAAAATTATTTTTTACTTTTTAGTACAAATTGTTTAAGGGAAGTATGTCTTTGAAAAAGTTTTTTAATAATTTTATCGTCTTGTTTTGATGATTTTGCAAAATGTGCACAGGAAATTGCAAAATAAATAAATAAATAATAAAAGAATGTGAAAAACTCTTCACAGGACGCAAGATTTGGAGGAACACGACAAAATATGCAAATTTATGTCTGCAGCAGTAGGATACACACTTCGAACAATGTGTTATAATTTTACTTTGTGTTTTGTGTTTTTCGTTAATCAGGGTTGCCATGTGTAGTAAAGTTGTTGGTTTTTTTCGGACATTTTTAACTTTGTCTTTTTTCTCTCTTGAGAATGTTATGGTGAGATATACAGAGATGAGCGTATAGTAAACGAATACAAGTAGTAAAAATCTGAGTGTGATGTACCAATTTTTACGAAAGTGCATATAGTGGAAATATGCCGTACGGAAAAGTTGTGATGTTATCAGGATGGAAAACAGGTCGAGTATAAGCAACTGCAGGTTGTTGAACTCAAATTTGAAGTAAGTTTTTGTGTATCTGTTTTCATTTAGGCGCATGCGCTACTGCAGACCAAAAAAAATTGGACACAAAAAGAATTGTGGAATCCACTTAAAAAGAGATTTTTTTCAGCATTAATTTTAACATTCTGTTTGCCAGAATGGCACTTTTATCAATACGTTTTTAAGACCTTTAGGCACCTTTGGCTTAGGCCGAATGGATAATGATGAGAGAACTGCTGGAATGAAGAAAGTGGGAGGAAACTGGAGAACCACAAGAAAACACACGTTGTTTGTCCACCACAAACCTCACATGGAACGAGGCGGGATTGAACCGGAGACCGTTGTATTTTCAAATCAACCCTTTTCCTGTTTGAATGAGAAAGAAATTAAAATCTCTCGTGTTCTTTTCCTTTGTTTACAAGAAAGCTTAGAATAACAGACATTGAACTAACAACCAGAAGGAAAACGTCAGCATTAAATTAAAAAAAAAAAGCCTTGTACTATAATTACAGGCTAAAAAAGTTCCAAAAATTATGGATCGTAAAATATTAAGGAAAACTATACGGTTCAAACGGAGTATTAGAATTGCTGATATTTGACCTTCATTTTTAACTTCGGATTCTTTTTCCTTGGCCAAGGTTATTATATATATATAATGTCTTCAACGCTTCCACGTGGTTAGTGTTTTCTTCACCTCGAACGGAAGAGACTGTAGCAAGTCTCCTCCTTCTCACCGCTCGGAGCAGATTCGCCTAAACTTCAATCATTAGCGTGAAAAAAATAAGATACAAAACAACAGTGCCGAGACAGTGAGAACTTTATTGATACCTTTTAAGGTAGGTATATTTTATTTCGATTGATTGAATTGTTATTAACATCCGAAACGTGCTGTTGAACTTCTAAGGACGGGACTTATTATTATTATTGTAAAGTGAGCCTCTCCGTTCAATGGACCCCGGCGGGAATTGAGCCCGTAACCACGCGCACAGAAAACGAGCGTGCTAAGCTCCATCCAATAAGGCTATAACCTTCTTTTAGAGTATTTCTGCATTATATACATTCAGTCCATAACGCAGGTTAGCGTCTAAACCATATTCAGGAAGAGAGAAAATGACGTCATGTTTCCGTTCAGGGACCTCGATTTTCTTTTTCTTTTTTTGGTCTGGTTTGAGTTTAGTGACTCCGGAACTTTTTCATATGGTAAATTTATACTATACGTACTTCCGTGAAATTTTTCTTCTCGGAACTTTTTTTTCTTCATCGCTATTTCCGATTCATATAGCTACCACGTAAGAAAACCCTTTCTTCACACGTTTTCTCACTATGACGTGCAATTCTGTAAGTTATGTAGCTCACCTCTGTCCAGTGGCTCCATATTTGGGTGGTCCTGGTTCGATACAAGCGACCAGCTCTCCTGACTGAAGTTCTCATAAATTTTATTTTATCTTAGTCACACCATGCAAACACCGGGATGGTAGCTTCAACTTAGGCCGATTTCTTCACGCATCCTTATCCCGGTCTGAACCATAGATACCTAAAGACGTTAAAGGAAATTCAAATCTAAATATTGTTTAAGCCCCTGAGAGTTAGAGAACCCAACCATCAATTTGTAATAGCAGATTTGCCTACTTTCAAGGATATCACGAACGCATCGAATTAGAAACAATTTAGTAAAAAGTGAAAAGAGAGGAGAGAAAGTAAGAGAGAGAGACAAAGAGAGAAGGAGAGAGAGAAGAAGAAGAGAGGAAAAGAAAAAGAGACAGAATTATAAACTTAAGGCAGATCCAATGACAATGTTCCAAAGTGCAAATAATATAATATTACTGTGTGCAGTGGTTCTGGTATAATCCAATTGAAAGCGGGTTAGTAAGTGGAGGTCACTGCACAAATCGGTCAGTTTCACTCTATCCGATCTCGTTGAGTTGCTGGTCGGTCTATGACCAGAATTTCCCTGAGCAATCTAAACCGATGGTAGTTGTCATTTCCTTCCATCAACTGAAGAGGACGTCCTAAAGACGGGAACTAAAGTTTAACATGGACCCCGAAACACTTGTGTCCCAACAGTGAATCGAACCCTGGACCTTTTGATTACAAGGTAACAAGCGTTACCACTCGCCCTCAGGGGGGGGACACCTTTTATATATAACACTAAATAGACCTATATGTGACACAAAAGTATTAATATTTTTGTACAAAGACACTTTGGATTTTAATGTGACTTCATACAAAGTATGATAACTGTATTTCGTGTTACGTGTAAAAAATAAACTCAATGGTTTTTCTTTACATTTTTCAATGTCTTCTGCATCCTTTTTCTTCTGAATGCCTTAATCAACAACCTTTTTGAAGTCAGTGCGATGATATAAGCTAATGGTCTTATTTTTACATCAACTGTCGATAGCATATTCAGGAACATCGTCATAAAATCCTGCTCTCCCTGTACACTGACCTTACTGTTAACCTACTTTTTTCTTTTAAATCACAAAGCCCGCTTCGAGAAAGTTCTGAATTAGTACCTATCTACCGGTTTGTGGTCGATACTTGGTGAGGACTCCAATTTGCCGTGTTGACCTTACATTGTCATGTCTAATGAGGAGCTATTTGAATTAAGAAGCAGCGTTCTTGGGTCTCGAAATCCTCGTAAAGGATCGTTGCCCTGACCACATTTGAACTAAAGCCGTCTGGCATGGCAAAGTCTTTTATGAGCTGCCGAACCAGAAGTTTGTTTGTTTAGAAAGAATATTAGATTCTCATAATTGAATTCCTGTAACATAAATTTCTCTATACAAGAGAATAAAACGATGCAAGTTCGGTTGGACCGTTATTTAAGATACATAAATTATTTTTGCAAGATAACAGCAGTATCAATTGATAGTATTAACTGAGCAGGATAATTTAGCGGAAACTTGTTCAGCTGGTAATTGGAAAATCCTATAATTAAGTTCCAAGGCCAACCCGCGTGACATACCTAAACCCTGATTTCTTTCCATTCTTGCAGGCGAATTCTGGATGGAATCTTGAATAAAAGCTAATAACAGTCCAATTTTTTCCCTCACGAATATAAAAGTGGAGATCAAACGCGACGATCTGACGTCATAATTTCGAATTCTGATTACTGTGGCCACATTAAGAGTGTTTTTAAGGAATGTTCCTCAGTCTCATTCGGAGAATATCGGATCATACCAAGACCACGAATCTGACAGCATCTCCATTCCTTTCCACGCATGCGCAACAGTTCTATAATCTAGATTCTGTAAATCGAATTCTATTTATGGCCTTTAGGCTTCTTTGGCACAATCGGGGCTAGGGAGGGGGAGGGATATTGGAAGGAGGTCAACCAAAGGCTAGTTTAAGGGAACAATTCCGGGATCTGCCTGATATGAAAGGTAAAACTTGGGAAAACCTGTCAGGGTTATCAGCCACAAGCTCCACCTTCATTGAAGGTTGGATAAAGTTCTAAGATGCGTTAATGTCGTTGCAAGTGGGATCGTATGGCTATGTACTCGTGCTCTCTCACGGAGTCAAACCCGAGTACATCCAATGTTTAGATGATACGTTCTCAAGTAGGACACACATATACTCAAAAGATTTTTTTCGCGTAACATGTGATGAGGGACGATGTCATGGGGATGTAGGAACCCCGAAGCCTGCTGAGTTGGCAAATTCAAGATAGCAAAAAAATTTAGTCCTTTTCATCGTGTATTAGTAAGAACATTATAAAGATAATATAACACGAATGTGTGCTTTTCCAAACTATCTAGAAAAAGTTGGCAAAATTCGTATATAGGCTAATACGATCTACTGTTACATTATGAAATTTAAGGAGATGGAAACACACAAACACGATTTACCAACCGTACAGAAATATTTGGCAAAACACATTTCAATATTATGCAAGTTGCATATTTTATGCATAATAGGCTTTTTTTTTTTTAACGAACATTCTTCATTCGTTGGCACACGTAAGATAGGTCAGGCTTAAAGATTTAGTATTTCTTATCGTCTGTGAACTCATTGTAATATCATCGATCATCATTGTCTTTTACTGACTGTGTGAATTACGGCAACAGTGTATCTTGAAGATTGATTTTGGTTTAAAGGTTGGTGGTACTTAGCTCTATATTTAGTTTAATCATGACCAAATCGTGGGAGTGAAATATTCCGAGATCTCAATTTAGTGATCTCTTCCGAATGGTTCAAATTACACACAAACTCAGGGAAAAAAATAAAAAAAATAAAAGGTGATAATCGGTGAAAGTTTTGTTTTTGTTTTTAATTCTGTTGAACTGAATATTTCGTTTAAACTGAACGAATCGTGTGATAAATATGGATATCAATGAATCGTTCTTATTTGGAAGTGTTGTGTGTTCCTCCTCTTCCAGCTTGTTACGGCAGGGTATTTTGTACATACAAATGAAAGAAAGTTCAGCTAACTACATCAAACAAAATATATGATACGTTCAACTATGGTAGATGAGAGTTTAGATAAGTTATTACTGTTGAGAAGTGAAAAAATTATTACCGAGAAGTTTAATTTATTGGCGCATTTTAAAAAAATAATTCGGGATAGGAATCTGCTTGAGATATCGACTTGTTGCAAACAAATTATTGTTACATGCTGGAAAGTTGCTCCATTCATTTCGACCCATCTTTACTTCAGGGAATATTTCGGAATCTCTTGCTCAAAACCATTGCAGAATATTGAAATATACATTCTTATAAGAACAGCAACTTTGAAGCCTTTCTATTTTTAATGATATTGGAAGTATCAAGCTCTAAATATATATATGAACCTCCTGCGTAGCCTAGTCGGTAGCACGCTCGACTTCAATGCGAGCGGTCCCGGGTTCGATTCCCAGTGGGGGCTGAACATTTTGGTGTTGACCCAGCATCGTGAGGACAATTGGGGAGC
This sequence comes from Lepisma saccharinum, assembly GCA_022664845.1. Classification (NCBI taxonomy): domain Eukaryota; kingdom Metazoa; phylum Arthropoda; class Insecta; order Zygentoma; family Lepismatidae; genus Lepisma; species Lepisma saccharinum. The sequence continues at coordinate 37,009 of JAGDQP010013961.1, forward strand.
TGCTGTGAATAAAAGACAGTGTGATATGGCCCCTTCCCTTGGTGCAATGGAAGGAAAGGTTGCGGACGATGCTCGGTAGATGTCTCTACTGTAAATAGGTAAAAGTTGAAGTGAGTAACTTTTTGTATAAAAGGAAACTGTTATCTCTTGTTAGTTAATGATTTGCACATGAATAAAAAAAGATTAAACGATGATCATTTAACGAGCAGAAAGCAGTTATATAAAAAGTTTTATAATGTAAAAGTATTATGTTCACCAGCTAAATGTACGAACCTGGGACGTAAATGCTTCATGACGGGAACTTCAAATTAGAGGGAATCTTTATGCTTTAACTCCGTTAAATAAATACCTTGTTTTTTATTACATAGACGTTTAATTTTCTTATGAGAGGTGTTTTGGAGCATTTTTTTGTGGTTGCGTTGGCTGCTCTAAGCGCCTTGCAATTACGAACGAATACCTTTAAAGAAATCAAGTGTAGCCTACACTACGGAGTAACTTTGGGGCATACTCCAGATAGATAGATTTTATGGTTAGAGCTATTTCACGTCGAGGGAAATCCACAATACGGCCCTGAAGATTAGCCGGAGCAAAAACAAAGAATCAGCCGCACAGCAGAAACGTGAGGACTATATTAGTACCACGACAGATATATGGGATCCTGTGTACTTGGTGATAAAAGGACTCGTAACTTATAACAAGTGGCGATCACATTTGAGAGCTTCGACTCTCCTCTCATCAACACGTCTGGTCAGCCTGGGAGCACTAACCCACCTCCTCCCTTCGGGAGAGGTCTCATCCAGTAGTGGATTGAATATGGCTGTGAATTATTTATTATGTATATATATCCTTGCGCCTAAAATTATACTAAGTTTAATGTAGATAAGAGCTTAGTACGCAAGAAGGATCCGAACATATTGACCCGTTCGTAAATACGTCACTTCTTATGGAAAGTCCCATTTTAGCTTCCGTGGAACCGAGATAGAGTGATGGGGAGGGATTCGCTTCACGCCTTTTTATCTGAACCACTTAAACATTAATGAAGCCCTGTACTTTAGAAGCTACAAGCAGCTCAGCGATAACGCAATTCATGAACGAAATAAACTAATTGTAGAAAATAATACCCCAAAGTGGCAACACTGTCTTGGTAGGTGAATGACTTTCTTTTTTATGTTAACAACCAGTTCAAGAAGTGTGTGTCCTTGTAATATATTTTACGATCGTGAATAGGTCAGTAAGTAATACGTATTACTGTTCATTTCTTCCGCAGTTTTGAAGTCTAGGCAAGATATTTGATGAGTCAGTATCACCATAACATGAACATGAATTTGCAACTCGTCAGGAGAAGAAATACTATATTGAAGAAGAAAATAAAATATAAAAAAATGTTTTATTCAATGTTGCTAACCGTCTCCGAACTCATTAAAAACCTAAATTCTAGATACTACTACGACTGCCAGCTACGATATTCAAATGATGTAAGGTTTCAGCTCATGCTTTGATGGAACTTGTTGACTTTATTTTTACCAACCTTATCTTCATCTTCAAAGGGAAATTTTGAAAAATCGTCAATATATGTTTTGGCTTTCTTTAAACAAGTATACTTACAACTCAAAACCTTGAGAGTAAGTTTTTTTTTTTTGGTAAATATTTCAAAGAAATATTGTTTATTAAGAGTAACTATAGACTTACTGAGACAGCATGTTGAGAATCTAAACACTAGGACCATCTATAATGTATCTCTTAACTGTAGAAGTATTACCAAACGGAATTCCAGCATATCCCACGATAACAATTTTATAAATTGGTACCCTCAAAAACAAGGATTCCATCAGGATTTTCAGTTTATGGGGAGAGGGGTGTAAAGTCAAAATTGGAAGGATGTAAATGGAGTTTTGCACTGTTTCTGTCGATTTTAACCGTAAAAAAAAAAGTTGGGGGTGCACTCGAGAAATTTAGAGGATCTGGCAGAATCACTGCTCAGAAATGTTCTCTGTGTCATCAAACTCGTTTCGCCATCAAAACACTTGTTTCTAATATAAATTGTGAAAGATTTGAGGTTTTCACTTTCCGATATACTTGAGGAAATAATACGCACATATCCACCCACATACATGAATTTTATGATGGGTTCCTGCCTTGTGTATATTGAAAAAGGGGTAATATTGGTGTTCTTAGTCTCATGTTTAGTGTTGTTCGAATTTGAAATTTAGAAATCGATTTTTCGAAAATATCGATATCAGTTTCGATATATCGAAAACCGCATATTTTTATTATAATCCAAAGCCTATTTTTTAAATTAAAATCGAAACAGATTTCTCGATTAAAACGATTTAGATTTTCCATTAACAATGAAACTGTTTAAATCGAAAGAAGTCCGAGGAAACTTAATTTTAGAGAAAAATAGTGTAGAAGAGAAAAGAAAAGAATTCAAATCAAGGAAACAAATTATAAGTTACAACCATGCTTCAGTAAAAGAAAGTTACTGGCCTATTGTAAGTGAGATATCTCTATTTGGTATTAAAACAGAACATTTGTATTCATTTTTAAAATGAATTAATACTTGAAGAGTACAGGGGAAGGGCAATCAAAGTCCATTGTTGAAAGTTGTGAGAAAACACAAACATTTTAAGGTATAATCACTTGAATTTCAATTTGCAGAAGTAGCATGATCTATTTCTTCAAATCTTAGGTGGAAGAGTTTTGTCATAATTTCCACAACTGCATGCGTTATTTCTAACGCACCGTATCTGACTAATTTGATTGTATTAGAGAATATTTGCTTGTCAGTCACTGAAAACTCTCCCCATTACACGCGGATTCCGTGTGTTCATCTGCGTGGTCAATAGTTAAGGTTAATGTAAAGCAAAGATCTCCAACAAAAGATGGCAGTACTATCTCCGTATATGTCTAATGTATTTTTATCGTTGCAAGCAATTTCAATGCTGCTCCTACAAATTCAAGCCGAGAGAGTTCAAACTTTCAGGGAAGAAAGTTCATGACCAACTGAAGAGTTCCGTGCCGATTTTTAAAAAATTTTCTTTCTTGTTCATTGTTGAAGTCGCTTCTTTGTTGCCATGGATATCCAAACCTATAACAATGAAGCTCTATTAGGCAACGTTATCTCGGTTCGGAATAGGGTTAAGGGAGTGTGGAAAAGAAATAAACCAGAGCCTAGTTTGAAGGTAGGATTTCGGTATTATCTTGATGCAACTGTGGATAGACTGGAAAAAATCTTAATGAAGTGGCCGGTTGGTGGGGCTCGATTCCAGCACCTTCGAAATACAAAGACAACGCTCTACCAACTGAGCTATGGCAGCTCGCAAACGTTTCTCTATATCACAAACTAAAAGGTAGAGTTGTTTGACGCTTAACATCGAATTGTCAGGAGATTCGGCATCACGTAATTATAGTAATAATGGACACAAAAGTCAGTTTTACGGATTTTGAAAACAAGAAATAACTTTCTAACTATTTTATTTCAAATCCCACTTCTTAGTTAAAAAAAAAAAATCGATATTCTATCTAACTTGAGTCGTTTATTCATATTTTATTTTCAATTTTAGGCAACTCTGTCTGTCTGTCTGTCGACAACTTTCAACTCAGAAACTACTAGGGTTAGGAAGGTGTCTGAGGTGTCGTTGGAAAGGTCTCGTTGAGACCCATATAGATCATATATATTGCAGAGGCGGTTCCGGAGATAAGGGGAGTAATTGAAGACACTGCCGGAAGAGGGGCACATAGCGCAAAAACGCAGTTTTGGTAAACAGCTGGTAAAGATTTAGGTTGGATTTTACCAAGAAGTTTGTGAAAAAATATTTATGTCGTTGACACCAGTATAAAGCTCATAGAATCAGATTTAAAAACTAACCTCATATAATTCAAAGTTTGCGTGAAAATATAGTGAAAATTGTGTATGCATGATATGTTCCCTTTTTCCGGCAATCAAACATTTCATGGTGTCACAGCCTAAACGGCTGGAGCTAGAGAAACGAAATTGGGTATGACGGTACATCATCACTATTAAGTTTCGAAAATATTACAAAATGTCTTCAAAGACGTCATCTTGGATTCAAAATGGCGGGTTCCAAAAATTAATATTCAACACCGTTTCAGCTAGAGAGACGAAATTTGGCATAAAATTTTATTATGAAGGGTAGATTAGGAAAATGTTACAACATTTTGAAAAAGTCACCATCTTGGATTCAAAATGGCCGCATAAAATATTTTCAACCCCGTTTAAGCTAGAGATAAGAAATTTGGCGTAAAGGTGTATTATCAAGAGTAGTAGTATAGGAAAATATTACAACATTTTTAAAAATCACCATCTAGGATTCAAAATGGCCGCCAGATAACATTTTCAACAAAGTTTCCACTAGAAATACGACATTTAGCATAAAAGTGTATTATCAAGAGTAGTTTAGGAAAATATTGCAACATTTTGAACAATTCGCCGTCTTGGATTCAAAATGGCCGCCCAAAAACATTTTAAACACCGTTCTAGCTATGGCACTAATTTCTCCCATTCACTTTGAATCGAAAAGAATGTATTTTTGCTGGTGAAGGGCTAACTAATTCACTTGTTTTTATGTGTGATCTGACTAGACCAACCTTTCTGTCGCACTGTGTAAATGATTGGCCTCTGACGGAAAACATGTGAAGAAGTTGCCATTGCTGAACCATGAACAAAACTTGATCATTGTCGAGTTGAGGTTGAGTCCGCCAGCAGGGTCCGAAAGCAAGACGACAGTTTTTCACTTGCGGAAACTTTTCTACATATTTCTTTCTACCAAGCTAACGAATAAAGATATTGACTTGAAATTTGAAGGACATGTATAAAAGAACATGGCGAATCGTTTAAAGCGATTGTCGAAAAAAAGGGCACATAGGCCTATGTGCCCGTCTTTCGGCAATGTCCTCAATTTATAACTTAGGAACTACTAGGGCTAGGAATGTGGTTGAGGCGTCATTGGAAAGGTCAAGGCGAGGCGAGGCGAGTTCAAACCCTATAGATAAGACAGATAACAGGTTCGGGACCTGAGATTCGAGAGAGGATCTTTAACTCAGGAAGTACTAGGCCAAGGAAAGGTAGTTGAGGTGTCGTTGGAATCGTCTCGTCCCATTTTTTCAACGGATCATTGATCATCCAAATAGGTTGTTGGTCAATTCTGAAGCCTGGTGGTAGCATATGTGCACAGTACTCCGACTGAGCTCAGCGTCACTTGGTTTCTTGCAATTAATGTTACAATTACAAGGTACTGGGTTGGGACGAATACATTTCTAATCAAAAATACACTTTTGTGTATTTTTTAAAAAGCAAAATTAGCTTTGAACGAAATTAATAAACACTAGGATTTGAACGAAAACTCCAAATACTAAAAGCTTAACACCCAACACCAAAGAAACCGACGTTTGAACAAGCAAATAAAGAAACGAAAACAAAAACACACAAAAGCCCGGAATTTTGATACAAACATCAAACACGATATTTGAACTTGAAACCCGAAAAACAGGTTTTTAATCGAAAAACCAAACTATGGGGTTTATGAGATTTTTTTCCGTATAACCAGTTTTTGAACATGGGGAACCTTTATATAAAATTTCTAATACCAACCGTAAAAATAATGTATATACAATATATTTATTTCAGTTCTTTGATTAATTTGAAAAATAAACCCCGACCGTGAGATTTATTTGATTAGAAACGGCATTTTGACGAAACAAAAACGTGTCGCGAAAATGAAAACAACAAAGTCGCTGTATTAAAATCTGAAATAAGTTTCTCTCTAGCTTCTACGTTTAAGGCTATATCCGGCGTTAAAAGATGAGTGCATATAGTGCAAAAACATCACAAGAAGCTATAGCCTCACCAGACTAAAAGCGGAAACGTAAATCTCGGTCACTGAACCCATATCTGAAGTTCTTTTCTCTTTATGTAGTTTTGTTTATGTTCTAGCTTGCCATAAAAACTGAGTACATATAGTGTGAAATTACCGTACGAGACGGTTGTAACCGTACCAAATTAAAAAGAAATTAAAAATATAGGTCAAGATCTCTTAATTCAAATGTGAAGTAATTTATATTTCTCTATTTGCTTTGGTTGAACTTTTAGCCTTCACTACAGACAAACAGGTGGACTTTTAGAGCAGACCTGAAACCAGGTCACCTTCGCTGACCGGAACCTGACTCGAACATAGGTGACCCGGTCCGAAATGTAACGCGAATGATCCGGTCTATGAACTATAATGAACTGGGAACCTTCGGCGTCATATTTAATATGCTCCGTGCGTAATATCTCCGATCCTGGTCACCCCTGAAAGAAACACTATTCAAACGCAAGGACATAATTGAAAACTCTTCTTTCCCCTCAGGATCACCGGGGCAGGTCGGGTCCTAAGCATAGATCCGGTGACTCGGTCCAAAGTTGACCCGTTTCAGTCCTGCTTTCGAGTCCGCTGAAAATGAGAAATTATTCCTCCTAAAATATACTCCACATAGCAATTTTGAGCAGACTCAAAATTGAATAAAGCTTATTTTTGACAACAGTGACAACTAGATGCAAGCTTAGTAAATCAAGCCGAAAACTTTAAATCAAGCAATCTACTTGATAAGAATCTAGCTTGAAATAGCCTTTACAGAACGAGAAAGAGAAGACGTCTTGAAAAAGAAAAACGTTAACCTGGATGGATATCGAACCGAGGGCTACTAGCACACCGATCCGATGCGGTAGTCACCGGACTACGAAACCACTCGTCCTAGTTCGCATTCCAAGCGCCCTTTCTATTTAGTTCATCAGATCGAAAGAGATGGCAGGAGTAAAAAGGTCGGTACCTTGCTGTGATTAACTTACGGCGAAATAGTCCCGGTACGTGATGGGACTTCGATGCACTGAGACGATCGCGGCGAAACAACATTCAAGAACATTTTCAGGTTTAACAAGTTTCCTCACATAGCTGGTTGTTCCAATAAGCTTGAATTAGGTTAGTTACATCAAGCAGCAACAAGGTTGTTCGAACAAGTTTGTTCTATGCTTGTTTCTCAAGCTCAATACAATATCAAGGCTTGAAAAACTTAAAGCAAGTGACTGATAACTTTGTTACAAACTGGCATGCTATCTGCAATGACTTATAATGTTCTTATGAACACGCATTCCTAGATAAAGACTTTGTTTTGAACGAGTACAAGGAAATTATTAAAGAACGGAAGTAATTAAATTTTTTAATGACCTCCAGAGAAAAAAAACTGCATTCACAGGAGGAAATAAAATCATGTTTTCTTTTCATTTCGTTTCAAATGTTCACGTTTTCTTATTGCTTGCGTATTTTAAGATCATACGTTTTATTAAACATATATAACAATTTAACGATATCCTGTTTGTTCGAAGAAAAAACAAAACCCCATTGTTCATATTATTAGAAAAGTGTCCTCAAATAATTTAGCCATTTGGCATATAAAATTATTGTTTATCTGTACAAGTGTTGAATAGTTACTACATTCTATGACGTGTTTCCTTTTTTTATAATATCAAGTTCAAAAGCACGGAGGACAACCAGTTCTGCATTAGGCACGTGTAGAAACCAGACTTTTGCGGAAATGACCTTGAAAATTAGCAATTATGTAGGGATTTTGTTGTTTCTCTCTTCATTCAGAGGTCATGTAACATTGATCTTTGAACGTTTTACAAGACTGTCTTCGTGTTTCGAAAAAGAAAGTTATTTTCTTTTTCTTCTTTCTTTAAAAAGTGATATTGAGAAATTTTATTAAATGCAACATTAAGAAAAGTAATATTCTAATTGTTTATTCAGCGATTATCTGACTGCAAGAGTTTCAGGTAGGTTAGTTTTGAAACTTTTATAGTTAATTACTTTAATGTGCCCTTTTTTACATAATCTTTCATCTGCGAGAGAACAACTTGAAGCATGATTGAGTACAGATGAGTAAATTCGTTTAAAGCAAAACAAAATAATATATATGACAATTCGTTTTATTTTCTAAACTCGGCGTTTGGTGCTTTTGTTCAAAACGCTAGTGTTTAGTGCTTTTGTTTAGAAGCTGGTGATTTTGATGTGTTTGTATTCAAATATATATTCAAGCTATATCATGAAGAACGGCAGTTCTTCGAGTGACGCTGGCAAAGGACACTGTTAGCGGCACGCAGATAGTATACAGTTAGTTTCGGATCTGCCGAAGTATAAGTCCGATTTTGATGCTTGAACTTACATTTGAAATCTCTTTCCAATACTAAGACACAGGAAAAAAATTGGGTCAGTAGGTTCTCCTTGGGACCCCCTAGGGCGCCTTGAAAAAAATATCAAAATTTCACATTTTTTAGGATAGCACTGACCCCAGACCATATAGGCGGCCGAAACTTACTGGATCTTATTCTACGCTTCAATACGTTTCAAACGGTGTATCATACGTTAAAATCGGTGGAGCGGTTCAAAAGTTACGACTTTTTTTAACCGAATCACAAAATTTTCACAAATGATAGATAGGTATGTCCGTCATTCTGTGTGTCTTTTTGTTTTACCGCCAAATGGGTGGTACCGGGGGGTTTTAGGGGTCTAAGCTTAGATTTTTGATAAGAGTTACGGTTTTCGAGATATGGAGCAAAATCGATCTTGTATTCTTCCGCCATAGTGACACGTGCCACTTTTTACATACGAGACCGTACGGAGAACACTCTCCGCCGCTGCTCCACTCATCTGGGCATGACGTAAAGGAGACAAATGTAAAGATTCATGACCGTACCTAATTTTATCTAACCTCCACGTTCCCATGGTGAGTAATTTAAAATGTACTTTCTGTCAAAAATATAAATGCATGTTTTGCGCGGGATTGCATCCTGCCCCTTGTTGCTATGAGAAAAAAATGCTACACATTATCGGTTATCCACCTCGTTCTTTAATCGAAACAAACTGCGCTTTATAGGCAATAGTCTTCAACAAAATCATTCAACATTTACTGACTTGTTGCAACATACTCAGAATGCTATAAATCACGTTTAGAAGCAGGAGATACTTTTCTTTGTTACAAGACAGGAGTCCTTGTAGACCACCGTCCGTTTCCAATAAATATCTGTTTCCATCACTGCAAGCGCGAAGCCTCAGTAGCCTAATAATTAGCGTTCTTGACTCCACCGCGTGGGTTCGCGGGTTCAAATCCCAGTTGAGTGTTTTAAAAAATTGTGTAAGTTCGGAAGTTAAAACCCTGAGGAACACAATATTTTACAAAAAAAAAAAAAAAAAAAAAATGCTTTTAATTTAAATCTTTTTTTTATAGGCAGCCTTACAAAATAAGTGATATCAGTACAAAACCCCGTTTGGGGTAAAAGGAAGAGTGACGCAAGAATTCTACTCGCAAATGAAGTGATATCTATTTTGCGAGTGACTTTCTTTGTGTCACTATGGCG
>JAGDQP010013962.1:0-46416 GCA_022664845.1 Lepisma saccharinum
ACACCGTAGGATAGTTTTCAGTGAGGCGAGGAAGGTGAAGAGGGAAATAAATTTTGCTTTCCTTTGGATTGACCATGCAGGCAACATTAAATTAAGGAAGAAGGCTGACGATACTTTCGTATATACCCTTACTAGCATTGATGAAGTTAGAAGCTTGACATGAGTAGAAATGACCATTCGCTACTTTTAAATTACCAAAATGTTAGGGGTATTCGAACCAAATTACATAAATTGTACACTGGTATCGCAGCCGCTAATTTCGATATAATACTCTTGACCGAAACTTGGTTATGTAGTGGTATATATAACGGAGAATTTATAGATCAAAGACATAACGTATTTAGATATGATAGAATGCCTAAAAATGGAGGTGGTGTGCTTATAGCGATTTTAAAAGACTATAACGTTACCGAGTTACCAATAATTATTAATTGCATAGAAGCTTTATGTATAAAGGTTAAAATAGGAGTCAAATATCTTTACGTCATTGTAGTTTATTTTACACCGAATACCAAGGTTGATGGATATAATGAATTCTTTAAAAAAATTGAAGAAATAGATGACATACAACGTCAAAATATAATAATTGTTGGCGACTTTAACATTCCCTCTATTACAGATTGCTCATTTGATTTGTTACACGGTGACACTGTTTGTAAGTCCTTAGCCGACTTTATGGCATTTCTTAATTTAAGGTCATTGAACCCAGTAAAGAATACGAACGGTAAAACTCTTGACTTAGTTCTTTCTACTATTGATTTGGAAGTAAGTGTATCTAAAAATATATATCCTGGTTTGGTTGAAGATATACATCATCCATCTTTAAATTGTCTATTGTTTTTCAAAAATACTATTTCACGTCTTAAGCATAGTTCTAGTATTGTATATAATTTTGGTAAAGCTAATTTTCTTAATTTATACAATTCCTTAAGGGAACAAACTTGGATCAATTTACTCTCAATAAACGATGTCAATCAAGCTGTTAACCACTTTTATAGTGTTTTGAATAATATTGTCGATAGTAACGTACCCAAGAGGAAAGTATTTAAAAGGCGTCGTCGCCCTTGTTGGTTTACACCGGAAATTGTTAATATTTTAAGCGAAAAAGAATACTATAGGAAACATAAGAATGAGTCTGATTATAATTTACATAAATTTAGAGAGTTACGTAAAAGATCTAAAAATCTTATTAATGAGGCATATAAATTATATATAGCTCAGGCAGAGGCAGACTTAAAGTACAATTCCAAATGCTTTTGGAACTACCTTAATAATAAGAAAAGTCATAAGTTGGAAGTTAGTCACATGACCTATAATAATCAAACTCTTACTTCTGATTCTGCTATTGCTGACGGGTTCGCTCAATATTTTAAGAGTGTTTATTCTTCATCCTCGGCAGATTGCAATGGATGTGAATCTTCAAATTTATATGTATCGCATTGTTTGATAGTGAATTCCATATCCGAACAAGAATATTTTAATTCTCTTAAAAATCTAAAACCGTCAAAGTCATCGGACTCAGATTTAATACCCACTTATATTGTAAAGGGATGTGGTGAGGTGTTAAAGAAAAAGTTATGTTATATTTACAACCTCATATTGAAAACATCTGTGTATCCAGAGGCTTGGAAAATCAGCAAAGTTCGTCCTATTCTTAAGAAGGGAAACCCAATAAATATAGAAAATTATAGACCTATTTCATTAATTTCTTCTATAGCCAAAGTATTTGAGCACATTCTTTACGGACGAATATTTAATCATGTAAAACCTTATATATCAATACATCAACACGGTTTTTATCCAAGGAGATCAATAGTTACGAATCTTCTTACTTATGTTCAATATATATCACATACTCTCAATAATAATTTTTCTGTTGATACGATCTATACTGATTTTTCAAAAGCTTTTGATAAATTGGACCATGCTATTTTGATTAAGAAATTATCTAATTTTGGATTTTCAAGACAACTGTTGCAGTTGATCTCTTCGTATTTAAAAGACAGGAAACAATATGTTGTTTACAATAATCAGAGATCCGACCTATTTGATGTTCACTCTGGCGTGCCTCAAGGATCTAAGCTTGGACCGTTATTTTTTATATTATTTATTAATGATTTACCAACGGTTCTCAAATACTCAAACTGTTTATTGTACGCGGATGACATGAAGTTGTTTAGACAAATAAGAGTAGATGAGGATGTTTCGAAGTTACAAGCAGATTTAAACAGTTGTTATGAGTGGAGTATTCAAAATAAACTGCATTTCAATATAAATAAATGCATTTCAATTACCTTTTCTAGGAAAAATAGACCAATTCATTTTGAATATAAGATTAATAACTTAAATATCAAAAGAAACCAAGAGGTAAACGATTTGGGAATTCTCTTTAATAATAAACTATCTTTCAATGCACATGTAGAAAAAGTATGCAATGAGGCTTATAAACTCTTAGGATTTGTGATAAGGAACACACGAGAATTCCGCAACTTTAATGCTTTAATAATTGTATTTAATACTTTTGTGAGAAGCAAACTAGAGTATGCTTTGATAATCTGGACTCCTTACTACAAGCAATTTATTAAAAAAATTGAACGTATTCAAAACAAATTTCTGAGATACCTCTATTACAAGATTTTTAGAATTAATTCTTATCAAGAAAGGGTGTCGTACAACACACTTTTAAAGATTTTTGGTATAAGTTCGTTGGCAACCAGACACGAGCTCTTGCAGTTAACCTTTCTTTATAAATTAGTAAATGGAATCATTGATAGCTCGGAGTGTCTAAAGCTATTGAATTTTAATACAAAAGCTGTCAATTTAAGGAGTAGATTGCTTTTTAATTGTAATAGATCTAAAACTATTGCACATTCCAATTCACCTGTTACAAGAATGTGTCAATTATTCAACAAACTGGCGCCAAACAATGTGGATGTTGATTTTGCTATGCCTTATTCTACTTATGTAAAAACTCTTAAATATAATCCCCGATTGTTGTGAAATTTTTTTAACTCGATATTGTATTATATTTGGTCTTTCGATTTTACTTATTAGTGACAAGTAATTCCGTTGAGATAATTGTGTCCGAGTACTTTCATTTATGTTTCAGTTTTTTTTCTCTCGTTTCTAATATATGACGTATTTTAATATTCATATTTACCACTTGTTGATTATTTTCATGTATTTTTTTTATCATTTTTTTGTCTTTCTTTTGTATCATAACCATTTGTAATATTCTTGTTGTAATATTTGTAATTTGCTACTTGTTGATTATTTTCATGTTTTTTTTCATTGTTTCTTTTTCTTTTGTTTGTCTTTCTTTTGTATCATACCATTTGTAATATTCCTTATTATGTAAGCCTATTGTAAATTGGGTATTACTTTTCCTGTAATAGGCGACTTATAAATAAATAAATAAGTGACGTAGCGTATAACTGGAGGATTGAATCTGAAGTCGAGGAATCGAGCGAATTGAGGAACTGAGCAAATGAATAACTGAGGAAAGATAAAATGAATTTTTGTATAAAATTGTTACTACATAAAGGAAGGTGACATAACCTTGGAATTTTGAATATGGAAAAATCGTTAGGTTCGCAAACGTGTCCTGATTGCATAACGTTGTAGATAAATGGCAACATTCAATATTACTAATATTTCATGAACAAAACGTTTCTTCTCAGATATTCAGTGTCAAGAAAAAGACTAACAGGATGGCGTGACTTTCTTATTCGCAACATGTCATATTAACTATTTGTGCTTTCTGTTATATAATAATTATTGATTCATTTTATGTGAAGCAAGGTTATTCTCACTTCTCGTTATGTGGAGGTTGTATTTTATAAAATTAAAATCATCTTGGAATGGAAGAAGTTCTCATGACATTGAAGACTTATTATTCCCACTTTGTCTGGTACTTGTATAAGAATAAAACACTGAAATAACTGAAAGCTAATATTATGATCAATGATCCAAATCTTTCAATCATCGTGCTATGAACATCAGAACAATTCATTTATCCAAGCATCTTACTAACTATTACATTTACGCATTATCTAAATCGTTAAAGAATAAAATATTTTATGATTACGCAAAAAAAAATCGTGTATGTGACGTTATAGTGTCAGTGAATGATATTATCCTGCATATTCTAAAAGCTACAGTAAGAACAATTTAGAGGAAACTGCTTCTTAGATTGACCGCACAATAACAGTCTAAGTAATTTAAACATGAAACTATAGTTCTTGTGTCAATATTTCTGAAGATCCTTACTTGCTTTCTTACTTACCATCCGGCTAACAAAACTTGCAGTAAAACTTTCGCCAGATAATTTTATCATGGGCTAGATTAATCCAGTTTTCAACACAAAACCTACTTCTCCAGGATCTCTTTGATATTGTCCTCCCAATGTCGTCTTTGTCTTCCCTATTGTCTCTTTCCATTCGGGTTTACAACCAAAATGGAATATAATCTTCATATTTCTCCCTTCCGATCTACATGGCATTCGCATTTTAGTCATCACAATTGCATTATTATCACAACATCGAGTGAGTCGTACAGTCCGTGAAGATCTTGATATGCCATAAGGCTTCTCTGAGAAGCCCTAGTTCTTTAGACTGGGAATCAAAGGATGTAGTAGAATAAGAAGTAAAACAAGATGTTTTAAACACATAGGTTCAATTTTATGACTAAGAAAGGTAGTTACAAATATTAGCGCACAACTCACAGGACAGATTCGCTGACGTCAAAATGGTAGTTAACTCCAGTTAGTCTGTTTGTTGAATAAAGTATGTAATTAACGTAGCTGTAGCAAACTTGTGTCTCTGGAAGACTCCATATGACTCACTTACTGTCCTACAGTCGTTCTGTATTTTGTTGGTTCGCTTTTACCCTTTTTGAGAAAGAGAGGCGCTTGGAAACTCCATGGGTCAACAAGCTTCAAGGGGAGCATGATGGCCCATGAAATTTGAGTGCCTTGTTATTCAACGAGTCTGCCGGAAGGACTGTTTGCACCATGAACACAATTATTGTTGATTTATTACATAACAGGTTAAATAACAGGTATTTTGAGCTACCTGTTTATGTAGTTTACTACTTGTCTTACTGATCGTCGTAATATTGTTCAAGTAAGATCTTTACATAACGATGACAGCTAATCATAATAATGACCAAGTAACGAGGAAATTCGTTCCTTCCAATATAAAGGCATGATACTTATAAGCATCTTCTATAATAAATATATAGGGTATCAGGATCGAAGAGCCTGGGTCCCGTTACAATGCGGTGTCCTTCATTCCCCAGTTATCTCGTCCCGTATATCTCGTATATCTTTCTCAAGATCTTATCTTCGAACACTAGTATTTTGTGATCATCTGCTAGGACCAGCTCCAACTTTTGCAACCTGGAAGTATTAGTGGAAGAATAACAGATATTCATATTTTCAATTTCAACCTTTAATATTAATCGCGAGGTTAGAAGTATCTGGACAGAATTGAAGCATACGTAGCCCGACACTAAACTTCTTTTTATTCCGTGCGTCCGTTTTGATTGCTACATATGCTTCTAAATATTTAAATGTATTTACTTTCTCTGTGTTCTGATTCTTAATTATCAATTTAATCAGTTTCCAATGTTCCAGTTTGTTATCATGAATTTTGTTTTCTCTATGTTTACCATTAGGCCTATCTCATCGGGAACATCTACTAGGACCTTGGTTTTTCTTTGTAGTGCATCTGTATCATTCCCGATTAAATCTACTCATCAGCATACACAAGGAGTTGATTCAAGCCATTCAACTTTATTACCTTATTGTTCTCTTTTAGTTTTAAAATCGCATATTCTAAAGCAAAGTTCAACATCAGAGGTGACAAGGCATCAACTTGTTTCAATCCGCTGGGAATCTTGGAACTATTTGACATATTATTACCTACCTCTACTCTGCTCATGAAGTCGCTGGGACATATCCTCACTAGTTAAGCATACACTTTCCGAATTACAAATAGTATCAGAATTCTGTCTATCTTTCCCTCTTGAGAGAATCATAAACTTTGCTAAAATCAATGAATAGGTGGTGAACAGTTCCATTGTATTCAAATTGGTTCTTAAATATTTGTCTCAAGTTCTATTCAAATTCTGGTCCAAAGAGGATCTATTTATTCTAAACCCACATTGGTGATCCCCAGTAAATTCATTTACGTATGCATTGTCAAGTTAGCATTATACGTCTCAATTCTTTGTAACATACATGAAAGAAATATATTCCGCGGTTACTATTAGTATTCTATGTATCGCCTTTTTAATAAACCGGAATTGTTATTAAGATTCTGCATGCCTATCAGTTCATTCAGCTTCTTCATTAGTCCCGTTCCTGCCGCTTTAATCTATTTCTCTGGAATATTCCCGTTGTTTTGAAATTTTTAAATTTCTTTATAGCTATTTCGGTCTCGATCTCGATTTCGCTCATTTGAGGTATCCACGATTCTGTGCTATAGATTTCCAGTCCTTCTGTTTGTGCTCGGTGGTGTGCATTAAGAATTCTTTCGATAGCTTTTCCGCACATCTACAATTTTCGTAGGATCCCCGTTCATTCCTAATCATTCCTAACTTCGGCTGGTAACCTTTTGTTAACGACTTTGCACCTTTGTGTATATCCTATATGCTATTTAGCTTCCCGTTTTCCTCTATTTTCTGAAACTTCTGCGTAAATAATTCTCGCTTTTTGTTTCTGAACCCGTGTGTAGCGTTGGGCTTAAAATAATTGTAGCTGTTGGTATTTCTTTCACTTTTATTATTTAGCCATCGCTGCTTTGTTTGTTTTTGTTTCTCGTGAAAGTTAATACATTCTTCAACAAAGGAAGTCTATTTTTTCTGCTGTTTCTTCTCACCTACACGTTCCTTCGCTGTGCCCTTCACTGTATCACGAATTGCCTTCCACATATTACTTACATAAACTGCACTACTAACTTCATCCTTATTAATACTCGAGTCGGATAAGCTTTTAATTTGATATTTCAAGTTGGCAGTCTACAATTACTCTTCTATTATGTAATCATTTAACTGCGAAATTAAGTTGGTTTGACCCTTTGCTTTTTCTATTTGCAATACATAAATTTTCCCTAACATTTTTGATCACTAATTAATGATCACTGCCACCTTCTGCTTCTCTGTAAGACCTAATGTCTATTATGTGGGATTTTATTCCTCGACCTGCCTATACGTTATCGATCTGGTTTAGAGTTTTCCTATCCATAAAAACCTTTGTATATTTGTGTGTGTTTTTCTACTGAAATAATCTGTTCATTACTAGTAGGTTTTTGAGATCTCGAAAATTATCAGTCTTTCTCCATTGTACTTGTTGATTTCGTGAAACCTGAATTACCCATTGTAGGTCTATATTTCTCATCCCTGCCTACCCTAGCGCTGAAATCATTCAACACAATTTTCAGTAATCGTTTAGACAACCTTTTTAGTTCCCTCGTAAAATACATTTTTGTCATTATCATTGGCCTGGTCGATCGGAAAATAGATATTAAGTACAACCATATTGCACCATAATGTACGTATCGTAATGTAAGGTAGTATTTCGATTAGGAACTCTTTTTTCTAAACCGCCGGAAAGTTAGTTTTCTTAATCAGGGATATTGATCCAAAATTATGAGACTGTTTTTCACCGCAGTTGAAAATTAATTTGTCCTGTTTAATGCTATCCTATCCCTCCTATTAGACTTCATGTATCAGTCCAGTTCCTACTTTTCGGTCTCGCGGATTATCACCTGAAGAGCGCCTGTTTTGGTATAACGTTCTTACGTTCCACGTTCCTTTTCTAAGGTCTTTCTTAATCCTATTTTAGAGCCCTTTGCAGCAGTTACCACCCGAAAATACGAATTGCGGACTAGTTTACCTTAGGTATACTTTACCCCAGGAGAATTGATAAAACATTTGTTACTATTTCTTGACATGATTTACCGGTGTACAGTTGGCTGCTCTATGATCTCGCAGTAAAGGTAGACATTCAAAGTGTTGTCCTGTGTCCACTTCTGAGCCTTGCCGATGCAATTAATCTTCAGCCTCCGCGTTGTAGTGGTAAAACTGCTTCGCTTTACAATTATAATTTTGTTCGGGGTTATCTTCACCTAGCCTTTGTAGTTCGCTATACAAACTGCAAGGTAGTAGGAAAGTGTACAAAAATCACTTGACACGTAGTCTTGGTCCAAAGCTTGCTGATGTTTCTTTATAGGGCATGTCAACAACTTGTCAAAAAATTCATTGTAGTCCGCCAGGATGCATAGCACTAACTTACTGAGGTCATATTGCAGCGAGCTATACCACAGTAAATGGTAACGGAACATGATTCTTTTCGTGTGTGGATTTATACACGTTACATTTTAATAATAAAGTGAAAGTTGAGATATGTTACAATAGACCTTTCATGTGAATAATTGTGCTACAGTAGCTTGAATAAGTTCAGAAGCTACTTTCCAGTTCCACTTACCATGGATACATAAGTTTATACATAATATTTGTAGTGTCAAGACGCTCTTAAAACTGTTCATTATCTTACAACCTTGTTACATTTCTTATAATTATAATATTATAAGCATCAACAGCGTATCGTTGACCGCATTGTTTCTGTTTCAGGCAAAGCGGACAGGAGCTACATTAATTACTCTTTCGGATACGTCTTTGGATTTTAAGACAAAAGAGGAGGTAAGTATTTAAATTCGTTACTTTTACTATTGTAGAAGTAAACCAAAAATGTTCGTAGTGCAAGAATTTTGTTAACTGTACATAGTAAATGTATGCATAATATCTACGTTATTTGAGTTTCTTTCTCCATTATAATAATAAAGTTGTCAACAGTAATTTTGGATCATTGGTTCAAAACAAAAAATCGTATGGAAGACCTAAATGAAGGGAGGCAACGTTCCGATCCTGGCTGACTGAGTAGAACATGAAGATTATATACTTAGCAATCTGTAGTTCGGTAGAGATTGCAATTGTGGAGCTTATTTTCAAACAGTCCTAAGTCCACACAAGTGTAATATTGTGACATTGGCGTGATTTAGTTCATTTCATTATTTTCGAACATATTAGCACGGTATGATGAATCATTAACGCTTGTAAAATCCTTTAATTATCATAAGAAATTAAAAGATAGAAACAAAAATTAACAATTAAAATTGGATGTATTTTATCTTTTCCAATTCTTGATTTTAAATGGAGAATATTGGTAAACTAAATTTTTACCGTTATTTCTAAGATATTAATGCAAAGTTTCCTAACTGAAAAATAAGAAGTGTTCTACAAGTGTTTTTCTTGATTTCTCAACATTTATGGTTGTTGGACCAGATACGTTATGGAAAATAAGCTCCACGCATGATACAATGTTTCCTGTTGCAAGACGCTAAAGTTAACTCAATGTTCAAATTCAATTTTGTGGAACGTCTACTAACTTTCAAAGTACAAATATTACATTCAAAATATGAACCTGATTAAAAGTTAACTAAATTGATTGGCGTTTAACACCAACGAAGTAAAGAGAGGAATCATTTAGGAAACCATACGTTGTTCAAGAATACTTAACTCATGACCGCATCAACATCAATTTGACAACAGCCACAGTTCAATATGAGTAATCAGACTGTCTCATTTCACTTTCAAAGCATTCAAACTATAGAGCCGAAGAGCTAAAAGCGATCAATGTATGTTAGTTCAAGTAGAACTGTATGCTTCATTTGTGTTGTGTGAAGGGCAACACGGAAGATGCTTTGATAACTACGTTTAATTTATAAACAAATATGAGATCAAAGTGTGATTTATTCAAAACACTTTGGGTGGCAATGGAGGTTGTAAATAGCGATAAACCTAGTTTGTTTATTTAACTTATGACATTCATGTACTTTATATTTATACTATTTTCACGGTAGGGAGTTCTGAAATAACATCTTCATGAACTCAATAATCAGTACAGGATTCTAAAAATTGCGTGAATAATGATAATGACGTGCGGTACGTTTAGATCAAAGTTTATTGGACAAAGATCGGATTGAGACGACATTCTAAGAATTAAGATTAAGGATCTACAGCGTAGACGGCATTGATACAGAATTCATGCGAATATAGGAAAACATGTTCTAAAATAGAATTAAGTAAAGGAATATAAAGTTACTCATTATTAATAATGCTAATCTATAGTGAAATGTGTTCAATTACGCAGAGTACACACTTACAATCCCCAAACAAACCCACTCGAACTTTCCTCCTATTTTATTTACGTAATGTGAGAAAAATATTTAATGAATGAACATGACTATTATTAAACAGTGGTTGCAATAGTTTAAGTGTTCTTGGTATTCAATACTTGAATATAATAACTAGCTGAATTTTCATTTGTTGTTACAAATATTCTTAAAGCTTTCTTTACTATTAATTTTCCATGCATAATTACCGTTGTTTTGATGATACATTCTGGATTGGTACAACAATAGGAAACACCGTTGCAACACAACGTAGTATAGACTCTTTTTCTTCAATAGCAATCAAACGCAAATGTTCTTCATGTGACAGTGCCCGATCTTGATGCAAATTCGTATACAGATGCTGTGTCTAGGTAACTCTCCCGAGCAACCATTTCAGCAGCGATGATTAACAAATAACGACCGATCTTCGTTTACTTTATGGAACATATTAAGAAACATAGCACATAACGAAAGTGTTTTCTCCTTAATCAAAATTATTTTATTGATCATAGGCCAAGTAATAATCTAAAGTAACTCCAGAGTATTCAGTACTGAACTTCATTATTTAAGCTGCTGAAACAAACCCATTCTTTTAACGTTTTCTCATTTTGAATCATTTACAGAGAACGTTCAAATACGTAGTACTCTGGATATCAATTTTACAACTAAAATTACCGGAAGTGCTCCTTGTTAAATCACAAATATTAGGTATATATTTCATATATATTGCGATAAGCATTCATAACTTAGAATTCCTATTTACTTGGAATTCCTATTCCCCAATACATGCTGAAGGGTATGACGACAATGGCCACCATCTTGAGAGCGGCCTTTTTGACTCGGATTCCATTTTTAAAATAGTAAGTGAGTTATTATGTTATATCAATATGTTCTGGAATGTTCTAAGAGACCAATGACGAAGTTAGTTTGACATAGCTCCCTCGCTCTCTCTCTCTCTCTCTCTCTCTCTCTCTCTCTCTAAGCCTGTACGATAAAATGATAAAATATTTTCCTATAATATGAGTCACACTTTCTCCAGGTCAAGTCCACATGTCATTTTGTTGTGCGGGATTAGAGTTATGTAGCATATAACGAGTGCGATTTATCCTTCCGTGACATTGGTGCCCATATAGGACAGACTGCGTCAACAGAACAGCCCATATAGTCTCGATGGCTCAACGAATTTACGAGGACCAGCGGCTAGTGAGTATTGCTCAGGCGCACCGAACAGCCACATGCTGAACACTGGGACATCCACTGGCGTATTTTGCAATCCCCCAAGAATATCTCTACATTCTGTTGCAGACCGGGTATATTTACACGATGTTCCTTCTTGTGGCTTCCGCTGACTACACAGCTTAGGTGTGAACGACTAAAATGGTGTCGGGAAAGTGGAGCCTGGAGAACATAATGGCAGGATATCTTAATTTCAGACAAATCCCGCTTCTGTATGCAGCATCATGATGGCCACATTCGTATCTGGTGGTACAGTGACACTAGACTGGTGGCGCCTACATTTTGTATCGCCACGTCGATTTGGCACTGGAAGTTGTGGTGAGAAGTTCTATTGGATTCGGTGCTCATTCGTGTCTCCTAAGCATTGACGGCCATATGACCAGCCAACGGTACATCAACAAGATCTTAGACCCGGTTGTGGTCCCTTTAGTATAGGCCCTGCCGGGGACCATATTCCAGCAGAAAACGCGCGTCTGCATGTCACACATGATGTCTTAGCCTTTCTGACTGGAAACAATATTCCCAGCAAACTTGGTGGACACCTGATCTCTCGTGGATTGATT
Organism: Lepisma saccharinum; assembly: GCA_022664845.1. Taxonomy (NCBI): domain Eukaryota; kingdom Metazoa; phylum Arthropoda; class Insecta; order Zygentoma; family Lepismatidae; genus Lepisma; species Lepisma saccharinum. The sequence continues at coordinate 12,035 of JAGDQP010013962.1, forward strand.
ACTTTTGTCCACGACACCACAACGCTTCTCACGCCAGCGGCTTCCCCAGCTATTGATGAGCAGTGGCGTCGTATCAAAGACGCATGGCTTGCCATACACCATGATGACTTCGAAAGGCTCATATACCTCGTCGTGTTGCATCCGTTATCAACGCCCACAAGCTACTGGCCATAGAGTCGCTTTCTCGACCGTAGCGTTGTCACACATCGCACAGAGCGGTAGGTTTAATCATTTGCTACTTGTACAATAAGATGTATATCGGCCAATTTGGGGCTGCTATGTTCTCTCCTTCTTGGTGCTGCATTTATAAGGCGTGTACATGTACATATTTCATACAAAAACAGTCTATTAAAATACTTCTTCTTATGTGCTTCATTACCATTTACAATAAGCGTTTTGAAATAATCATAATGCTTTTTTTCAACAAGTGCAAGAGTGTAAAGCAAGTTGGCAACATGCGTTTTCAAACAATTGAGCATATCCGTAAAAGACTTAAGATTCGTTATGCTCTCCGGTACGGAACATTCTAGAATTGCCGCTTGATGTTTGTCTAAAGGAATATGTTTCTATCCTGATATAATCTGTTCAAGATATTCTGCTTCCTTGGCAAAGAACTTCCACTTCGACCGTTTGATTACTATAATTAATTGTCCAAGTTCGTTTACTTCCACTCACGCATTGGTCTAGTACCAATCCTGTATTTTTTAAATATTATTTTTGTCCCTTGCCTATAATTCTCACATCATTCAGAGATGCTTTATTAAATGTGGATTCTCCTTACATACTATCCATCAATTTCTGGAAGTTAATAACGTTGAGTTGATGCCAAATTGTAAATTCTCAAGACCAGCCACTTCCTTGCAACATTTTCAAATAGTCGTAACTGAACGTAAGGTTGGTTCAGTTATAGAACATGAAAAGTATTTTTTTCTCTGTCTCTACACCTGTATATTATCCGGCACTGGCAAAGGGCACGCCACATTCTTTAACAATTTATTTGCTTTATTTTGAAATCTGCACATAAACTTGTTTGCGACCCTTATTTTTTCTACGAACCAACCACAATTGAAGTAATGTATTCAGAACAAACAAATCGAGCTAATATGAATTGTTTCTGCAGTTGATCTATCGCTACTTTTACTTTAAGTTGTTTAACTAATAAAGATGTTATTGAAAATAATTTATGTACGAATACATATAAGTATAATAACATCTCCAGAGAAAATTACAGTGCCTCTTTTTTTGTTGATTCGTAAAGCACAATTTGATTAGGAGAGGTACCCTTCGCAACGCTGATACATCTCTCAAAGGCTAACTGATATTGATAAAATCGTGTGAATGTGCGACAAAATGATTATGATAATCTGCATTCTTATTTGCGGGGGTTTCCACCTCACCACTGCTTCTATTACGCCATTACAGACAATACTTGGCATTGGAAACTAAGAAAATTGGGTAAATCGAGTCTCTTCGGATGATAGAAAGCTCACTTCCAAAGTTTCCTTTTTCCTTCCAGAGCAAGACTTCATTGCAGATATTTCCAAAGCACTATTTATAGAGGAGCAAGAAATAAGTAATATATTAAGAAATATGTATGAATTAGTAGCTTAAGTAAAAGTCAATATATTTACTATAAGGACTTAATCAGAATCAGAAGCAAAAAAAAGGGAGCACTTGAGATTAGACCAAGTCAGTTTTCCTATTTTTTTTACGTTAATTTTGGTGTGAAGAAAGCTATAGCTCTTACCTCAACTCAATTGCAAACGTTGAAAGAGATAGTTAACTTTTCTTCCATGTGACTTAACGGTATCATTATGACCTGTGGTCCCCACGGACCCCAGGCACTTTTGCGTGGCTGCCATTTTGTGCATATCCTATTTCGAGTGTTCATACTCAGTGACATCTCAAATCAAAATGTTTGTAAATCGCTACAAGCTTTTCATTGTATAGAGAACAACCGAGCGTTGTCAATTTTATCTTAAAATTGTAATGTCATATTTCTATGACCTGGGATCCGTCCGGACCCCAGGTATATTTAAGGTATAATTTCCTTTGTATAAATTGTTTTATGCACGTTTTGAACATTTTAAAACTTCTTTAGTTTCTCAACAGGTGGCAGGGTACTCTATGTACACATGATTTCAACATCCGGCGCCATGTTCTTTATTTTATTAGCATTTAGAAGGTCAATCTAGGTACAAATAGTTTTAACATTTCGTGCCACTTTTTGACTATGTTTTTACCTGTTTCCGAAGCAGTGAAGACCTATTCTGCAGTGTTCTTGAAGTTATTTCGTTTTTATTTTTAAATAACTGAACTTGAATTTGATGAAAGAAGCACAAAAAGAAGAAGAACCACAAGAACAACAATTATCTGTGTGCTGTGTTTTTCGCTGCAAAATGGCACGACGAAAGGGAGTTCCAATAGAAGAATTTAAACGTGTATTGGATGAAAGCGACAGTAATGATGATATAGATTTTGGGAGTTGCGACGAATCTTCAGAATATGAAGAGGGTGTAGGGGATGAAACTGAAGATATGCATTATGAACCTGATAGTGAATCTGATAGTGGTAGTGTATGTGATAGTGACTCTTCTCTCGACCAACCATGTAATAGTGGTAAACGGGCTAGACACGATACTATTTTAAATCAAACTCATATTTTTGAATCGCGTTTAGGGCGCAAATGGACTACAAGATCTTCATTCAACACAAACTGCAGCCCATAATGTTTTGCGACAAACAAGAGGATTAGTAGGTGATGCTAAGAATGTTTCTGATAAATGCACTGAAGCTGCTCTTAACACCAGACATCGCCAATCTTATTGTTCGAGAGACAAATAGAAGGGCTAAACAAGTGATAGCAAAGTGGAATACATCCCATCCTGCAACTCAAAAGACATGGACTGAAACAAATAAAACAGAAATACATGCTTGTATTGGAATATTGTTAATTGGTGGAGTTTACAAATAGGCGAATGAAAACGTTGGAGAAATGTGGCCAATGGACAGTGGGAGGCCAGTATTTCGTACTACAATGTCAATGGAACAATTCCATCAATTGCTTAGTTTCTGTCGTTTCGACAATGAAACCACAAGAGAACAGAGACTAGAGACTGACAAACTGGCTGCCTGCAGCGATTTCTGGAAAATGTTTCTGGATAATCTGGCAAAGTTTTACAAGCCTGGAAGTGACCTGACCGTTCATGAACAGTTGGAAGCATTTCGCGGAAGGTGTAATTTTCCTGATGTTCATAGGGAACTATCAATTTTAGACTACAAAACAAGTTATAATTACTTCATATTTAAATGTATTTCTACGTTTTGTGAAAATAATTAAAATATTTCTGACTACTTTGACCAATATAGCTATTTGCTGTGATTTATTTTATTGTTTAAAATCCCCTGTAAAATATCTGCATCTCTCACTGTGCTTCTTTTCTGCAGATCCAGTTGTTCTCGACGCAACTTTTGCACAGGAAAATAGAATTCTCAGTGTGTGGATTATTTCCTCTGGACTTCACATTAGTATATTCCGTAAGTATGGGAATCGTGCCATTGCCTTATATTTATCTTCTTCTTCAGATTCATACTATTTCACAACTTAAGCTTATATCAGGTGGGACTGCGGCGTAAGAGAGTAATATGTTTAAGGCTTATGTGTTACTTGTCAGGCTCTGAAAATCGTACATTCCTTTGAAAGAAATGTTTGGGGAGAATGATTAAATTTTGGAGCATTATTGAGGATCGATACAATGGTTGCAAAAAAACCGACCAGATGATGGAAGAGTATTAAGATTTTAAAGCACGTAAAGCTTAGACGCGAGATCACAATTAGATAAAATAACATATTTACAAACTCTACATTACCTTAGTATAAACTATTTTGAAGAAACTGAAAATGCCGAGAAAAATTTGTTTGATTTGACGTTTGAAATATTAAAACGAATTTGAGCTCCCAAATGATCTATGGACGTATTCTCAAAAACACTGAAGTGCTGAACAAGACAATATTATTAGTAAAAAAATAAATTACACGTAACGTTTCGACCTTCTAGCAAAGATCCTCATCAGACATACACTGAGTCTGTAAAAAAATTACACACATATAAATACAAGCCCATATAAATACGTATCCTCCATCGTCTATTTGTGTTTATTTCGTTGTAATAAAAACGGAACAAAAGAATAATGATTTTAAGAATAGACGAAGTTTCTTATATTTATGTAAACATTGCTTTTATTCCCGTTCTGTTCAATAATTATTCTCGCTCTCTACTTTGTTAAAATTTTGTACATGTCTCCAAAGACTTTCTTTATATTCAGATATTATTTATTTGAAGTTAGATGAAACGAAATACCCAGATATAAAGACATACATCACAGAGAGTTTTCCTTCCTCTGTATATGAACACATTTATTTTTCTTCACAAGGACCTGGTAGATAGATTTCATATCCCCTTTCCAACAAATATTGCAAATACACATACACACTTTTGTGTTTATTTACCTGTTGTCTTTCCAAAAGATCATATAATAAATAATAGTATCTCTTTGCTACTGATGTTTGTAATATTCTGACCACAAGATAGTATTTTGTCTGATGATCTTTATGCTAACGTTCTAAAATCAACTATTTACTCATTACAAATCTAATTCAATTTGCTAGTATGATAGAATGTTTAAATAAACTACAAAATCCAATTTGTTGAATAATACGCATTATTAAATATCAGATACATTAAAATGTAGCTAATAAGTTTCCAAGATTGACTGTGTTCGGTATTTATACTTGTATTTTTCAGATTGCAGGAGCAGTTACTACGTATCTCATCATATTAGTTCAGTTTCAAACTGGAGAAAATCGATAAACAGACACAATGTTCGAAAAAACTTGAGAAGAAGACTGGACACACAATTTGAAGAGCATAGTTCCAAACAATGCTTACGTTAACGTTTATGATTTTACAGGAGGAACGATAAATTTACTCAAGTGTTATTATTTTTTAACACGTAACCTTGTGCGTGGGGTAGATTCTACCCCATCCACTTGTTTTTCTTTCTGTATTTGTTCCACTATTTGCAAGCACCAGAGGAGCATTACTCTCTATCTTTCCATCAACTGTTTTTTCATCGCTAGATGTAATGTGTGTTTTGTGGTAGCGTCTAAGAATAACCTATATTGTTTAAATTTCAATTTTGGTAAAAAAAAATGCCCCTTTTATAAGCTTCAGTATTCTTCATAAAGGAGCTGTAAACAGTATGTCTTTAAGTGAAATGTTGTTGGAACAGAGGCCATATTCGTGAAAAGTATAGTTAACTTTAATGTTATATTATTAAAATATATTTACAGAAAATAATAACATTAATTTGATTCTCACATTTTATAAGACTATTAAAATAGTGCTTACTTTTGGTTGGGGTAGAAAATACTCCACGTCCAGCTTAGTGCGACAAACTTTGTATGTTCCAGGTTACGGGATGTATTTTGTTTTAACTGTATCGATTAGTTTGTGTTATGTCCATGGTTCAGTAAAAAATCAGTGTAAGTCAAATGAAACTGAGAAAAACCGATGAAGAAATTTACACTATTTTCGGTGGGCATTTATAGTGTTTCCATCTGGCAGATAATAATAATAAAACCATTGACATACTTGTTTGTGCCTATGAAAGAACTTGTATTTGCCTATGAAAGAATTTGTGTTTCTCCATCGTTCACAACACGTAAATCAATTCTCATTATTTTTACCTACGCTGATTAGTTTCTGAATCATACATGTATCACAATGTCGAAATGGATAAAAGATAACGTCTTTTGGAGTTAAGGCCCAAATGCCATTGCTAATCTATTTTTTAGAAACAAGTTAAATCATTATATTTTTCAGAAACAGATATCACAGTAACGGGCAATAACGAAACTAGGTGATACTATTTAGACTAAACTTCTACAATCTACAATCTCAATATAAGAAATTAACTAATATGTTCGTTAAAGTTCTATTAGGAAATATTTTTAAAAATTCTTCCTTATAAAAAGTTACAGAATGGTTATTATAATGGTACATTGCTATGAAGTGAGCTCCACAATACTTTATTCACTGTAACTAAAGGGTTAAATTGAGTAGCGAATAATTATTTACATTTGACTGTTTATATGTTTATGTATTAATGTATGTCAATACGAAACGTAACGTAATTTAGGCCTCAGCCGGATATATATTTAATACTCATATTTTCTTTATGTATGTAATTTATTGTAGTAAATTCGTACTGAGATATTTTTGTTCTATGTTTGTTCTTTTAGATACTTTACAGGAACTTAGAAGTAGCCCTAGGACACGATATGAATTTCTAGGGAACAGTTTTTTCTGGCTTTTTTTTTTATGAAAATGTTTCCAGAGCAAAGGGCGAGACCTTTAATTTATTTCTTCGCCATCGTTTCTTTGAGTTTAGAAAGATGTATCGGCGCTTCTTAGACTCCCTCTTCTCTAGTGCACTGCCAGCTAAGGACGTTCAGATCGAGTATTCCTTTGTAGTTTGTTCAATGGAGGTACATTTTGAATTGTGTGTATAGCCTATACTTTTTTAGCTCGGTGTTCGAGAGCCATGAACTAATTTTTCTCAAGTCCAGTGAAAAGCACCATCGTTGTCACTTCTCGGGCGGGCAATGACGAGCATGATATCTCTTGGGCGTAGAAAGAGAGAATCAGCTGATAGAGTTGGCAGAGATGTAGCTGCACGTATATAATGTACTGTGTTAATTTTTGAATTGGAGCTCGCTTGTTTACGTGTTTTTTCGCAAGTGTTTTTTTTTCTGCTATCGTTCAGTCAATGAATCTGGAACCCATTTTCCCACCTTCTGAGTCTTGCCCATGGCTTTTAAACGTATGAAAACTGCTTCTCGTGTCACATTTAATTGATCCGCGAGTTGTTGTTGCGTTTGAGCGTCATCCTCATCCAGCAAAGCTTGCAATTCGCTGTCTGCAAACTTTTTCGGTGGTGTTCCACGTTCTTCGTTTCTCACGTCAAAATCGCCACTTTCAAATTTTGTAAATCACGCATAGCATTGTGACTTACCAAGAGTATGGTCATCGTAAACTTTGACAAGCATGCGATGCGATTCTACAACAGTTTTGTTCAAATGATAACAAAAATTAACACTGTCCGCACATCGTGGTTATAAGTACAAATTGCGCCATGTTCATGCTATTAAACACTACACTATGACATTAAACTTGTCTGGTTGTGAATTGCAAATCATTATCAGCAGTCAAAACAAGCAAGTAGCGCCAAGGACGCAGTTCTACGGTAACGACAGTAACAGCTAACGCCGCTATTGCATAAATTCCGGTTTCATATTTACACACCTGGTATATATATGTTGGAAATTAAAAACAAACAGGTTTATTTTTTTTTAGTTGGTTAAAAAATCTAAATTACAACGATATAGGAGAAATAGTATGTAAACAATTTGTTATAGGTAACCAGACAATAGGAATGTAGTGATAATTCGAGAATAAGACACACACAAGCTGAGAGTTTTGTAAGTCAAATGTAATGTAAAGTTGTTATGTACAAAGTTAAATTAATTTAAAATTAACTTCAAGCTTCTGGAAAATCCGATTACCAACGACGAATTTAATTTTTTAACTTGCGTTGGGAGAACTAATAGGGTTTCTGCAGGATTTCATTTCTAAGTGGGAGTTAAGTAATAAAATAATGTCGTGCGAATTTGTACAAATTCTGGGAATTTGTGCACTTAATTAAGGAGATTTGGTTGCACTGTTTTGAGTCTGAATTTATGGGCTGGGCATTCATAGCTACATTCGCAAATTATTGTGCGTTGTGCTAATGAATAAAGTAACTTCCGTTCAGCGTCCTTTGTGTACAGATTGGCAAATTCACCTCAGCTGTGGTACACGGATAAATTTTCACTCCCTTCATTCAGAGACAAAAAATGTTGAGAGAAGGATATGAAAGATTAATGAAATTTGCTTAGAGTATTCGAGTGTAGTACACTGAATAAAGAGCATAAGACTATTCTTCTCGTAACTACTTCTTCATTGTATTACTATGACACTCAAGTTAGCTAGATATAATCTTACAAGATTTGTCAATTGAGAGAGAGTAGAATTTCAGCCAGCGCGCACTAAGTAAAAGTAGGCCTAGGTGGGTAGTTTTGACCAAGGCGAAGAGTAAGTACAGGCAACTTGAAAGGGTATTGGAAACTGCAATATTAATTATTTTTATTGAGCTAGACACTGGGAATCTCTACAGTCTCTATTCCCGCTTACTGCAGCCCATGGACAAATATTTATCTGTTAGATTTTTTTACGCACTACGTGGAAAGCGGGTACGTAAAGTGTGAGTGGTTATTCATTCAACGAATTAGGTCATCTGAACAGCATCACATTAAAGAAACTTAGCACCACAGAGCTAAGAACTTAACAAAATAAATCAAGATAATTCCTTCCGGAACTTTGGAAATATTATTTATTAATCTTACATTGATCCATTGTCCTCATTGATATTAGTCAAGTTGAGTGTATTACTCTATGCTGCATCTACTAAAGTGTCTACTATAATATTATGGATCTCTTTAAATTCACTCGAACCCGACTCGATAATTGAATGGGGATTTGGACCACTTAGGTACTTTGTTGTGGTGAGTGCTTGCCTATCTTTAAGGAAACAGTGACATTAGTGGGATAATTATCAGGTTAGCTGACGTCCGAAAGCAATATCTATATCTTTGCTAATTCCACTAAATTTTGAGCAAAATCCTAAGCGTGAAGATTTAAGTCTGCGTGTTAACCCGGAGACGATCTTTGTTTCCTTGTTAGTGATCGTTGGATAACACCTCGGAGTCGTAGGTAGGCAGCGCGTTCTTAGACGTAAGAGGAATAAAAACAAGCATAAGCCTCATCATTCTGATAGAATGCATATTCCTCTTGATTCTCGTAGGGCTCAGTACTGGGCCCTGCTTCAGAGAAAGCTCCCTCGCCACCATTGAGGATCTCAAATGTTAAGTCTATCCCCGTCTTTGGTCTTCTGACGGCGTACACTAAGACAGTTTACATAAGGAACAGTACAAGAAATTCTGAAACTTGGGACCAATTTAAGATTCCTCTTCAATACGGGCGAGTGGCAGTTAGACACAGTATCACATCCTTATGGACAATAGAGCTAAAATATTTGCTGAGTATGAATACATGTGAAAGTGTTTTGTGTATCACTAATTTCACCACGTCGTTCAAACTCCTATTGAAATTTTAGCAGAGTCACTTCTTTCCATATCGGTTCACCTGCCCATATTTGTTTTGAATGTTTTGAAGCAGCATATAACAGTCTGCTGGACTTGATGGATAACAATGACCAGAATCCATAACAATGAATGAAGTCAGAGAATATGTATATGACTTAAGAGATATTTAGAACTAATTCTTTTAATGATTATGTTTTTTTTAACAAAATGAGATTTTCCTCATTTATTTTCAACGTGACTTAATTTAAAATGAGTTTTCCACTCAACTATGCCATGTAAATGTACATTTCATTTTAGTAACATAGATTAACATAAACACAAATATCGGTAAAATTGAAACGTTCAAATTAGAAGTAAGTTCTTCAAAAATCTGACAATCTCTATGTTATTGCGTAGTGATGTTGGTGGAGCATCATTTCTCTCTCTTATATATATATATATATATATATATATATAAATAATTTATTGTGAATATTTCTGATATATTGTAAATGAATTTGGAATTTATGTTGTAATTGTAACAATTTGATAATTTGAAAAAAAGAAATCTTACTTATCTTAAAAAAACACAAAGGTAAATATCTTTTAATTAATATAAGTGAGAATGTATAAATATTTTTTATGTAAAGTAGTAAACAAAACTTTAAATGTCTTATTATAGAAAGTTCTCGGTACAACAGAACAAAATGAAATATGCTTTAAAGAATCTGCATGGGTAAGTGGTTCTAGAGGGGAAACCTTCCAGATTCACGTGAAATAAAAGCTACCAGAAATAATGAAATAAATTACAAAGTCTTTAAGCAAATAAAGACTACCTCCTATTTTCTCCAATTTGGTCATTTTGCTCCAATTCGCACATCGGGTTACTTTCGTATTCAATTAACATTGTGAAAAATAGACGTCATATCTCGAAATCAGTGCTAGCTCAGATTATAATCACAACTGCTGTGGAAGTGAACTGTTAATCTACTCAAAACAAAAGTTTTTCTTTCATATCCTGTGCCTAACCAACGCTCAATCCAATATATCGTATCTAATAACAAAACGAAATAAAGCTAAGATCACTATTCCAATTAGTAGGAATTAGTCAAATATGTGTTATGCAATAAATTAATGTAATATGATACTGGTGCAATTAGAAGTCACTGATTAATATTTGTCAATTATATAATTTATATTTTTCATTTCCAAAATTTACAATACATTCTGTCGTCATTCCTAAAAGGGTGCCCTGTATATATTGGACAGAGTTCTGACTTATTAAGAAGGAAATTGTGAGTTCAAAAGCATAAATAAATAAACTTAAAATGGCAAGTTAGCACTTTATAGCGATATCAATTTCACAATAAAATACTTATTCAATAATATCAACTTTTTTTCCTTTATTGATATTATATGAAAAACTAGTTATATCAATTAAAATATTAAATAGCGTTTTATAAAACTCAGAATGTTAGTTCATTTAAAAGGGAAAGGTCCGAAAATAAATACAGTATAAACATTTTAGCGGACCACATTGTAACAAACTTTCTTTAAAATTTTTATTAGCTTCATCGAAATGGATAATGATAAGTACGTTTCTGCAACAATAATTTAAATAGAAGCCGTGCTGACGTGTGAGAACTAGTAACTTGTTGTTATAGTTCTTTAACCTTTCTCTACAATTGAGAGGGAAAATGATTCATTTTTAATTCATACTTTCGCCCTTGAAATCCCTATAATCTTGACGCTACTTAAATATTTTTGGATATGCGCATGCACGAATTAGCTTGTCTTCATCTACAAGTCAAATTACAAACAATATATATGTAAAACGAAAATATTCTTGTTAATCTAAATTCTCAAACAATTGTGCATAAGAAGAAACTCTCTACAATTGTGTGTAATCGCCTAAGTGAGTGACCTCCACCTGATAACCATTCGACCAAAGGACGTTCACGGCCGCCCGACTACTCACATGTCAGCAAAGAGACAGAGTTATTAGCACAGCCTCTCGATATTTCCAAGAAATAGAAGGATTCAAGAGACACTTACCCACAATATGAGTTACGTCCATGCTTTATTCACTGAGATGGTTCATATAATACGACTACCGTAATATACAGTTTTGCGAAATGCAGTAGTTCTAGTTCGAGCAACCAAGTCTGCGAAGTCAATAAGCAGTAGACATTAACTTACTTCACATGATCGCTCTAGTCACCTATTTATTATCTTATCCTTATCATTTCCTGCTACAAACACTGTCAGTCCTTACCTGTACTTCTGTTCCCAAAAAATATACAACACTAACAAAATAACATACGAAGATATACACGCAGATTAATGCGTGCAACTTAATGTCAAAGCCTGCTGCACTGTACTGCACTAACGACAACTCACCGGCGTATTTACCACTACATACATGTCTCGGTGGCAGTTGCAACTCATCCTCTTGTAATACTAATTGTATGAAACCATTTGTTTACTTATATTTTGGATTACATATTTTAACTGTATTAATTTAATTTGTCAAAAAAATGCAACCGAAAACCATAAGTTGTTATTAACAATGTATGTTAAGGAAAAGAAGCGGCTCGGATTTTTAAAAACGAATGGAATTATATCTGCAGCCAGAAGAGTTTCATTGAAAATATGTATTGCAAATTATGCTGTAATACCTACATAAAAACTCTGTACAGTTCATACATAGTTCTGGAATCGTAAGTAGAAATAACTATAGGGTAGGATTTAACAAATGGACATGAGGCAAGGAGACACTAGCGAAGCATTAAAGCTATATTTTCTGGACGCATCCTAGTAACGCTGATGTATAAGAAGACTCTACTAGTGTAGGATACATACTTGCAAGTTGTACCTCAATTTAAGTGGCGTCGAAGAAATCAAGTTTTGGATGACATGTACATGGAGATGGGTCATTTAGCTCTTGTATAATGGTTACCTGAAGTCCGAATATAAGAAAGTGTGATCATTGGAAAGGAATTTAACTATATATTACCAGCAAAGCATGTGGATGATGACGTGTTGGAGCTAGAGTGGTATCGTACATTTACTGTCATCTCTTGTGTGAAGTGTAATTAGACTAACTACCAAACGCAGTATTCATTTGCATAAGTAGACAGGAAGAACCCGGGGTAAATGTTCATTTTAAATGTGTTTTAGATGAAGAAAGTTTAGAGACTAAAATAGATAGATATATATGCACTATGCAAACCATTTACTATTCCATGCGAAGCACAACTAGGTTAGATTTTATAAAGTTGTGTAACACCATTTGCCTTGCAGAGTATTTAGATCAAAATACACAAAAGAAAACAAATGTAAAATTTCCTACAAATTTGCCAAGCTATCATTAGGATAAGCCATTTTAATTGTACGCTGAGATATGTGGGAGACGTACATGAAGGCACCATTTGCCTTTCAACAAAGTTACACATCTGTTTTTAATATATCCTCTGTACTCGATATTAATTTATTAGTGGACATTATTCACGGTAAGGACAGGAACCATTTCTTAAACACAGAGTTTGTCTTGTGTTTAATTCCTGGGATACTATTCCTGAGACTTTACTTGATTTCTCTTAGTTCATCCTGGTGAATGATGGAACGGTACAAAATATTCAAGCCTAGACAGATTACTTCCAAATCTCAATTCTGGTATATATGGACAAATTGAAGTCGATACGGTTAAATTGGAGTTGCCGTAGCCCAGGCACTAAGCACGACTAACAACAATCAACCAACCTAGGTTCATTTTTCCGGCCAGGATTCTTGACACTTTTCTTTAGCGTTCTCATTCCTGGCCTTCTCAGTTGCAGAGCCTTATATCAAATCGAGTACCATGGCACTCCTAACTCTTTCGAAAGGTAAAAGCGGTCGAGCGTCGGACTAACCAACCATCTCACTTCATGCACTGCTCACGGCACGGGAGAAACTTCCAGCGATACACTTACTTTTAAAAGAGAATTATATAAATTTAATGCCTTTGAACATCTCATCCAGGATATGAAAGCGGAAAGGATGAGGGAAAGATTGGAGGTACTATCACAGGATTTTCCTGGTGTAACTGATAGAAATCACGGACAGTTTCAGTCAGAATGATCTGTTGCTGGAATCAATACAGGACATCTCAAATGTGAAGGATACTCTCAAGAAAATTAACTACGGCTGCTCAGTAAAGATGTTAGGGGAAGAAGCATTTAGATGCTGTTGTAATTAGACTATTCTCTTTCGAACTAAACTACTACTCTTTTTCATTTTAAGATTATAAATTTTAACAATATCAGTAATGCCGCAGATGTAGAAAACAATAAAAGAATAATAAAGTCTGGGTTTAATGCTTAAACTGCTTATTAGGTTAGATCGATTGTTTTTCGAAAATCTATATCTCCCATGGGTAAAGAGTTGTGGTTCGGCATTGTAATGACAAGATTAAAATATCAACAGCATCACATTTGATATAGATTTCAACTTTTCTCAACTTACAAATAAGGACAATATTTTTTGTGTGGTTGTTACTATTACGCATTGATGCATGATAGAATAAAAATTATCACCTGTTAGACTTGTTCGAGCACCCTAGATACCCAATTCTTTCATGGTTCAAAGCCAAACATTGTCCTATTTTGATCCAGAAATTTATATTTTACAAAGATAGAAGAGGCAGTTTCGTAATTGATTTACCTGTTTGAAATGACGAACGCACACGTGTACAGTTTCCTTTGCATTTTAATATTTTGAGTTCTGCAGAGTTCGTTCTCAAACTACTCAATAAGCATCACATGGGCTATTCGTATCTCTTACATATATAATTCATGGCCAAGAATCAACCTGATTTTCTACAAAGAAATGGTATTTTCTAGAACCAACTACAGGCATTATTATTTGATCCGCCTTTAGTATGTAAGTCTAATTGACACTTCTTGCTCATGGTCATAAATTGTTTGTTGTTAAAATGTCCTCGTTCACTCACTTCAGCCTTGAGGATACGCCATTAATCATTTCGAATATGAAAAAGCATGTTATATCTTTTACTTCTAACTCTAAAAGTGAATAAGATAAAATTGTATTCTTTATCATAATTTCATAAAATAGAACGGAAATAAGGCTTTATAATTTCTTCTCTTCGTTATTCTTTCAACACTGGGAATACTTATGGATACATGCCTGTATGTATTCGTTCACCCGTGTCTACTGAGGTCATGGCTTCTCCTGCCAGACGGGGGTAGATAATGTAGATAAGCATTTAAGCACTATCTGTGTCGTTCGAGTATTTTGCAAGGTTTGACCATAGGTACTGAATTACTCTCAAATCTCAAATTCTGAGTTTTACGTTGTTTTAATGTTGTTATTGTGCACTGTGCATGTACAATTTGAAGAAAGCTCTGTTCATGAGTGCAAGTGTGTTGGAGACCAAACAGCTATGTAATTAACTCTATGGCTTATGGAACTCGCAAGTTCATCCGCGCAGTAAAAACGTTCGCCATTCGATTCTATCCTGTGCAATATCAAGCCAGTTTTCAGCACGAACACCTACTTCTCGAAGATCTCTTCTAATATTGTCTTTTCACCGACGTCTCGGTCTTCCCAGTGGTCTCGTTCAATCCAGCCCTCAAACCAAGATAGAATATAATCTTCGTTTTTCATCCATCCGAGCTACATGCACTGCCCACCCTAGTCGTCGCGATTTCATTATATTTAAAACATTTGGAGAATCGTACAGTCCATGGGGTTCTTCATTTTGCACTCTCCTCCACTCTCCAGTCATCTTTTTCCCGTTTCAGTCCATATATCTTTCTCAAAACCTTATTTTCAAACACACGTAATTTATATTCATCTGCTAGGGTCAAACTCCAACTTTCGCAACCATAAAGTATTACCGACAGAATAACCATTCTGTATATTTTCAAATTTCTTAATATTAATCGCGATGTTAGAAGTTTTTGACTGAATAGAAACATGCGTTCGTCGATATTAAGCGACATTTTATTTCTTCCGTGACCTCATTTTTGTTAAATATGCTCCCAAGTATTTAAATTTATTTACTTTCTCTATGACCTCGTCCCTAATTCCTATGTTTTTATTTCCTTCATTCCGTGTGTATTGACTTGTTATCATATATTTTGTTTTATCTTTTTACCTGTAGACCTATCTCATATCACGCTTCTACTACCGTGCGGTGTTGCTTTGTAGTGGATCTATATCGTCCCTTTTTAAGAAAAAAATACATGCATAAACAAGCGGATAGGCTACAAAAATGCTCCAATGCGGAAATGAGTTTGTAGAGCGCTCACCTCTGGTGTTAGTGTCGATCCCTGCTCATACCATGTTGGCTTTGTGGTGGACAAACAACGTATGCGTGGGTTTTCTCTGGGTGCTCCCGTTTCCTCCCACTTTCTTCATTCCACCAATTTATCTTATCATCATCCACACGGCCTGAGCCATAGTTGCCTAAAGGCCCTAAATTAAATTCAAATTAAAAAAAAACAGAAGTCAGTTTGCAAACAAAGTACGTATTAGTAACTGCCGGGATCCTCAAGAAGCGGACCCCAAGAAAACGATTCGGCAATTAGTCCAAAATTAATGGGCAGTTAGCAATGTGAAACATGGAAAATGAGAGTCATCCTATCACAACGTAACACAATTCGCGATCAGGCAGACACAGACGGAAAACTTTATAAGATGCCATGGCCTGAACATCATATAACTTGTTCATAGCTAGGTTAAATGCCTCTCCGTCGTGCTATCTCCAACATCTGGAGGCACGGGAGTGTTGCTCGTACAGCAACAAATTACCGGAGCCCGATGTCAGAGGTCAAACTAAGAGATACAAAATCTTATTTAAAACGAGCCAACTGAATGTCGGAGAAGTTCGAACACTTGTGTTCTACAGTGAACTACAATAATCACAAACTACTGAAAGGCATGTTGTACCTCACTAAGACGGTAATTGTATTGATCTTAAACATATAACCAATTCAGATTTAATATTTGTATAATACAATCAGGATTAAGAGAAAAGCAAGCAATATACAGCCTTTGTGCAAATTAATTTTCGAAAGACAAATAATTTGATGACGGCAGAATATTGAAGGGCACTAGTTACTCCTCAATGTTTTCAGTGCATATGGACATTCTAGGGGTATAACTTGTTAATCATTTTGGCATTAGACTCTTAATATGTGTCTAAATTAGTTAGAAGTAGCTTTTATGACGTGCATTGTATCAAATAGAAAGGCTACTAACACGAACAATAAATGAAGCCGATTAAAAAAAAAATATTGCAACACCAAGTGCATTAATTCATTTGCCAACTGCGCAAAGTGAGCGCCCGTTGAGACATCTGATTGAAATAATAGACGAAAAACATCTGGCCTAACGGATCCAATAATTTGTAACAGTGGAGCGAATGCGGTACTTAAACGAGAAATGAAAGAGTATCGTCGTTACTTTCGTCCAGAAGAATACATTTTGAGTTCATCCAGTAAACCGGGTCGTAATCCTTTGTGATAAATATTCGGTAAAAAAAAAACTCACAAACCATACTAGCAGCAAGTTCATATTTTAAGGTAGCAGTACGCAAGTTCTAATGTTGCAAATTGCACCGATATGGTTCTCTGGGGTATGTTCAAAATAACATAGCTCATATCACCACTGTAACAACTACTGCTATTTTCGGTCACGCCAGGTATTTGGAAGCAGAGTTAAGAAAGTTTGCGAAGATCAAAGCAGATCTGACTAAAAATAGAGAAACGCTTTTATCAGAACCAGAATCCTTGAAAGAGAAGGAAACCCAGAATTTGAGGCCACGTCCGATTCCACAGCAGGCTGAAAGCTGTTTCTGCAGAGGTTGGATGCCCATGCAGGATGGGTGGCACTCGAGCTGCAGCCCATGTAGGGAGCGCTGAGTAGTTTGGGAACGAATTCTGCCGAACACAAAGTAATAAAATATAAAAGAAAATGTACCAGTGTACCTTTTTCATGTTAAGAAAAATAACTCACTAATCATGTAGGCAAACTGCCTCGTCCATTGTTGTAAACAAGATCTATTTCGAGCAACATAGGCCAATATGTGGCCTTCTCCCATGAAATAATTTGGTATCTAGGATGGCCGAACAAGTCAAACATGTGTTAATTTGTGTTTAACACGCATTTGGTGAGTCGTAGTAGCAGCCATAGAAAAATATTTTCTTTTTAGTTAGTAAATATACGAAATATTCTACAAATGTTTTGCAAGCTCTATCCCAATTGCGACACCTGATATTGTTAGCGCAGAGTTTCTATATTTTAACCTTGTCGTTACCGTAACAAACGACAACTTTTCCTCCATCTGAGAAACTGATTTAAAGAAAATTCGATCCCCCCTACACTTCTATCTATTTCATGTCTCATGCGTGCTTAGTGATGCTGCTCTCTACTTTGTGTGTACTACATGCTCTGCTGATGATTCTTAAGGTAACAAGCTGGGTGCGTATGTATGGTACGCATCAAATGTCCTTCAGCCCGCAATTTAAGATTACAAAATGCTTCTTGATACTGAGTGAGAGGCCATTATTTACATGAGTTTCTTTATATAATATTGCTATCCTATCGCTAAAGTGCCTTCTCAAAAGGACATTGGAGTAGTATTTGACGAAAAAACTTCTGTTTGCTGATCATGTGACTTCTATAACTATCAGTTCTATGCGCTTACTTGGTCTTCTCTATAGATTTACAGAAATTAAGAACCTTCATTCATTGAGTATGTTCTACAAAACCTTCATTTCCCCGAAATTTGAATATTGTTCCCCAATTTGGAACGTGGCTAGTATTTATAATCTATGTTATATTGATTCTGTTCTGAACTTTTTTCTTGCTATAGTCAAAAGAAGAATGCCATTAGTACGTAGCTTAAGAAAACCCGAGTTATTATCCGTTCTTGGTCTCCACGTCCCTCTTCTCGTCGCAAGCTGGAAGATTTGATATACTTATACAAGCTACTTAACGGGAATCTTACAACTGGAGAGTTGAGATCTAAATTTTACTTCCGTGTTCGCTTACAAATAACCAGAAATAATAACCCCCTTTATTGTACCACGCCTAGGCTAAGTATACTGCAGCGCTCCTTATTCCACAGACTAGTAATTATGTATAATAATCTCGATTCAAATATCGATATTTTCGGAGTTAAAAGCACTTTCCATCGAACGCTAAATACCAGTATCTGAGTTATTCTCTTGTGTATTATAATCGTCATGTTAGTGATATCAATTGCTGTGTTATGTGTTGTTTAAAATTTAATTTCCTATTATTTAGTTTGTAGAAATGTTATTTAGTTTCTGTGTAAGATGGCAACTCCAGCTGTATCTGAAACTTAATAAATAAATAAATAAATTACACCTCGCTCATAAGTCAATTGTATAAGCCGTTCACATGAACATCGTGTTGGCATAAGCCGAAGTTGCCTAAAGGCCATTGTTTAATAAATTAATAATTAATAATTAGCTTTCTTGTCATCTAATAAACATAAAGCAAGTCTACTATTATATATAGAAGCATTCACTCGTCAACAACAAACAAAAGCTTCAACAAGTCTGTTGCAATTAATTTTCGTTATGGGTTGGATTCTACCTAACAAGAAGAAACTGTAGATCCTGTACTCGAAGCTTGCTACTGAAGGACAGATCTCTTGGAAGTAACTTCATTTTTACTTATTGCAATTAGATGTACTTGACTCAATTATTGTTATGATAAATTATAAATTCTAAATCTTCAGTACTCTATTCAAAATAAATAAAATATCCATTTGGTTCGCGAATATTCAAAACTGCATAACAGAATAGTGTATATATGTTCTCTGAACATCAGGAAGCACTGTGCGTCACTCGCTCATTCAGTGCTTTAAATAACATCCTTAAAGCTTTGAATCCTGTAAATATATGAGTGTACTACACTCATATTTTTATGTTGCCTACTCATCGTGAGAATAATAAAAACAAAGTAACTTACATAATTTTTAACATATAAAATCAAATTTCTCTCTTCTCCTCATTAACATTCAGAGAGATTTTAATAAATATGGGTAAATAAACATAAATCAATCAACTACAATAGTTTCGCGGTTGTAATTAAATAACTTAACTGAAAACCAGAAATCTTTTGTTATTCTTTCTGGAAATAATTCCTATTTTTTAAACTTCAACCTTGCACGAAGAAAAAGTAGAAGATAAAAATATGTATTTATAACAACAGTAATTAGATTAGGTAATTCTGCAGTCCAATGTTGCTGTGCCACCATATGTTGTTCAGGATTTCCAGCAACTTTACTGAATCATTCTGTATTAATCTAGACTTCATGTCGCCGTCATCTGACGTAACTTCTCAAAGATGCAGATAGTACAGAGAAAAGCAGCAGCAACCCTTAACGTTTCCTTCAAGTCTTCAAATCAAATGCGAGCTAACTTCAAAACCAGAACTTTCCTTCCTAATCAACTAAATACCTTGCAGATGGATGGATTCCCGTAAGAACACTAATAGTAAAATGCCAATTAATCACCAGTGAAGCTATAAGACAACAGTAGCGTATCTACCTCACAATGGACCCGTTATCAGCTACCAACGGATAGATTGGCAAATAAGGGATTGATTAACCAGGCGTTTTAATCCAACTTTGAAGTGATTTATTTTCCTTGTGGACGGTGAATTCCCAATATCTAAAACAGTTTCAAGAGCGATGTGAAGATGTAGACTGTGATGGACACCTCAAATTGTGATAGAAAACCCCAATTCTGATGGATACCCCCATATATTACAAGATAATATCTAATTTCAATATTACCAATACAAACTGTGAACGTGGGTGAAAGAACAGTGAGATGTGATAAATTTTGTGGACTTCCCACATGCTTGCCGACGTTCCTCTTCTTGTCATTTAAAATCTGCCTATTCAGAATCCTTAATATTTTTCAAGAGAAAAACGCGATTAGAAACATTTATTCCGAAAAAGATATAAAGTTATATTATTTTTTTATTCGTAAAGTTCTAAAAGTACCAAATTTGAAATTTCTTTAAATTAATCAAAAAGCAAAAAACAGAAAGACTCTTGTAAATCTGAAGAAAAAGAACGATTTTTTATGCTTGGGAAATAATTTCATGTTGTGTTAGTGACTAAGTTTAGTTAGTTCACTTTTCAACTACAGAACAGTAGGTATGTATTAGTTAGAAAATAATGATATTAAGCACATCCTACACTTTTAGTACACCACTTGATCACCATTTGATCTATATAACTTTTGGCGAACAGTTCAGAAATTCTTGATCCAACTTGTTTACTTAAGTCAGGAGACAATTTAATAATTGTTTCCTTATGGATTATACTGTTAGTAAAAGCTTATTCCTTACCTTTATGCAACTTGACAGTCGGTATCATACGCCTTACGTTAAGGCAAAAAGCCCTATTACGAATCAGGAGATTCAAAACTATCTGCCGGGATAGTATCTGTTGTGTAACCGGGTTCAAGATTAGAACCTAGGAATATAAATTTCCCCGCCTAACTTTTTGTCTGAATTTTATTACTTCTATCATGGAAATCGGTTCATCCTGTTGACGTTTTCAGGTTGTAAGAATTTATTTCAACATCGTTTATTAAACAATCAAGAGGAAAGAGCTGTTACGGATAGACCGAAAATACAGAAAGTGACTTCGTGGAATAGAAACGGTTTATGCGTTTGTTTGCATGATTCAGCTCCATATATGGAAAGCATTGTGTGTATGTGTGTGTTGATGACACATGATACCTGACTACCAAGTTTCTACGTCCAACACGGCTAGGCGTTGTCCTTTTCGCTGGCTTAAATTAGACTTACGAGCTGTCTCGCACTCTTTTTTGTGGACAGCACAGCAAGCACCGCACTCAACATGTGTTGGTCGTCGCCAGGTTAGTGACTAGATTCTCAACTTAAGTTCTATTCTCAGCATTTCAGTTTTATTCTTATTTATTCTAATCTATCTTGAAATGTTCTAGAAAGTTTAGTATAAGTTGCATTTTAATTATGTTCGGTTTCGTTTCCCAATTGCTTTCCTCTATTCCAAGGATATAAGTTATACGAAATCTTCTAGGTTTGAGATGTGTTACTAAGAAAATCTGGACTGGTTTGCCAAGTAGTAATAATGGCATGTCAACTGTTAAGTTAATGTTGTTGTAACACATCATCCAAGAAATAACACTTTGACAAGTTGTTGAACATGAATAGATTAATGTTGAAGTAAATTGAGCCCGTAAGACAAATACAATTTGTTCTGTAGGCCTGTAGGAAATTTAGTAATTATTTGTATTCATTACTTCAATATTTTACTGTCATTCTTTTAACTTGTTTTGTAATATATTCTAAAAATCAAGTAGTTCGGTATTTGCCGAAACAAGAGTTCCCCGAATTCCTTGTGTCTTGGTTGTAGTAGTTACCCACAGGTAATGACCTAGAAACATGTTACATCTTTGGTTGTAAGATAAAATAAGGATAGGTCTTGTGTGGTAAATGTTTTCCAAAAAAAGTATTGACAGAGGTTTTCCAGGTTTTCCTTAACTTCCAACGTTGAATCCTAGATGGTAACACAGTCTCGCCCCGTAGAAACAGAAAGTTCATCTTTGGTTCTGTTACAGGTTGAAGTTCCAGGGTTGGGAATCCTAAGGTTAGTTCGAAAAGATGGGGAATGTCCTCCGGACAATTCTTCCGACTTGGTACCTTGAAACCAACTCAAACCTATGTTTAGCATTGGGAGAATTACGCCCGCTAGAACTCATTTCAGGACGGATTCCACTAATAATACGCAACAGTATCTAACATATGCTAACATTGTAATATAGAGACAATAAAAAGACACAAGTTTTATTAGGTGTTAAAATTTCTTTGGCTTTGCAAAATTATGTAATCTAATATACGTACAACCAATATGACGATATGTCTCTTGTAGAAACGACATAAGAATATACTATTTTATATGTGAAGGAATATAAGATATTCCTTCATATTTTGGTTCGTAATTTATATATATACATATGAATTCAATTACAAAATTGGAATGATGCAAATCACTGCTGGGTTGACATTACAACTGGTACCGTGACTATACTACATTTATTTTCAGATCACGTCCTTGATATAAATTTCACTAAAATGTTCACTAATTTTACACACACAAATATATGCAAGAGACGCGAAAAGCATACACATTGAAACATTCATATTGAACAGCTACATACTGATCCACAGGAACGTTTCTAGACACATAGCAAATGTGGTTGAACAAGCTCCTAAACTGTGAATAATATGTTATATACAGCTGGTGGTTTGCGTTAAACTGGTTATTTAATACATTAAGGTATTATGGTAGAAGCTGTTGTCATTGGCAAAGAGGCATTTGTGGCAACAAGTTTATCTTCTCCTGTTTGGAATTGGACCAGAATGATGAGATACGTTGTCACTGCTCCTGCAATCTGAAACAAAGTAAAATATGTCCAAGGTTAACTTACATTCTGAAAGGGTATTCTAATATCTGTATAACTGATTTGGGTTAAAGATATCACTGTTGTTAATTATGTGTTTTGTACGAAAGGTCAATAAAATCTGTGGATTTTAAAACAGATTAATCGGCTTACTAGTACTAAACTCGTATAAGGATCATTTTAGAAATATTGCTGAAATTATAACATAGTACGTAACAACACCCATTGTGATGAATTTTAATTTGAAACCATAGATCTTGACAGAATTTATCTAGCAGACTTCATATCATATAGCTCATCATATGTCGGTACGCATATTAATGTATATATTTCAATGTTTAATTATTACTCTAAATGTTATTGATAATCATAATTGGATTTATCTGAATTTGGAGTAATTTTGCTTTCTTAGCCTACTTACTGTAAATCCAAATGTACTTCAAATAAGAAACGTTTTATATGGCATCAATAAAGAAGCAAGAAAGGCATGTAGTGAAGTATTTTAATAGTTCGATATATATACAAATTGAGAAACATTAAGAAATAATTTATGCTAAGGATAAGTTGCAAGAAACATCCTAAAGGTTGGATTTAATTTTGCCCCTATTGTACTTATCCAGGTGTGTAATTGAATTCGTTGTTGCAAGGTAACAACTCTTGACTTCTCGTACTCAAGTAAATCGTAACGAAAGTGCGATTTCATCCCCTCATTGCGTTTGCCAACGTAAGAATTCCGAAACAATTTTGATCATTACGTATGATCATTGTTAACGGGTCCGTTGCCGTTTACGTAATAATTCAGAAACTGAAATTTCTGAAATGAGCATAAGAAACCATTCACATAAAACTACTCAGATACATTTTTTACCGGTCGCACTAAATAATTCCAGGTGTAATGCATAATTTTTAGAATCTGACCTGAACTAAAATCAAAACTATTCGGCATAATATTGAGAAGGAGAGAAACAACTACCAAATTAAGTAGCAAGAAAACTAAAGTTGCCTACTTAGGTCCAAGAGTGCATGGCCAACAAGGAAAAATTTTGTGAATGAAAATATAATTACAAAAATATAAGTAATTCATTTGACGTAGGATTGAATCACTGAGCTACATATTTCTGAGCTACAGAAATTTGTTTTTCTGCTGATTTAGATGTTTCAGTTGATTTTTTGCAATTCCAGGGCCGCAGATTTTAAATACGGAGTCGGTTTTGGCTTATCACGTCTGAATTGTTCGCAATGTCGCAACATTTAGTGACAAAAGTTGGAAATATGTGCCATAAGGAACATAAACTAATTAACTCATTACTACATTGAAACTAAATTAATTACTTTACAAGAAGGACAAGAAACTATTTATTTAATTACCTAAAATAATAAGAAGTCTTATGTCCCAGAATAGTAAGTGCCATATCACGTCAGACGTCATATTATTAGTCAATTCCAGTTTGTTAAGTCTCCTTCACGAGCACATACACTCATCGTGTAGTTCTGTTAAACGATAACACAGACACGAGAATAATGATCATACGAGTGTTATTTCATAAGTGTTACACAACATGCGTACTTACTGAGGTTAAAAGTTTCGTTTCATTGATTTCTTGGAGTAAATTTTATCCGAGACTTTCAGATCTCCGCCAATTGTGATTTCTGTACTCCAGCTTGTGAAGAGGTACTTTCATTGTTTCCTAGCTTTCGTTCATATGCAGAGAGTGGTCAACAGAAATATGAATTAACTTATTGCCATTGTGCAGCAAGACACATATTAAACTCCTCTTCGAGCTATAAATGAAGATCCTACATTCTTCTGCAATGTACGTACGTCTCATTGTTTCACATTTGTCCTTTCACATCTGTACAGTACACAAGTTCTTCGTCCCTGTGAACATAATTTAATAGTTATTTCTCTCTGTCCCAATGCATGAAGGTTGTTTTAGGCGCTAACATATTTCTTTCCTTTAGCCTTCAGCCTAGTAATTCTGCTAATTTCTATGGTAAATGAAGATCACGAACAATGCCATTTAATTCTGTTTTATTAAAAGGCTTGCACGAGCTGCATTTATCATGTCACGCCAAAATCATCGTCATTACTGTTTCCATTAGTGTCGACTCAGGAATCATCGTAACTAGAACTTGCAAACGTGGCAAAAGTTGGGATATTAATTTCATCGCAATGAAGAACAGGTCTTCTAGCCAAGGTAATGTTAGGATACTGAGGTGTATGCTTAGATTTTATGCTCATACCCGATACATTCACCATACAAACATAGCAGTCATGCATATAATTTTTCTGCTCTCGCCATATTGTTGGAATACCAAAGGTTCGACCTTTTTTTCGACACTTAGTTCATTGTCTATGATTTTCTACACAGGGTCTGCATACGATTTGTGATGATAAGGGTTTCTCCTGGTCGCCCAATTTTATTCCGAAATAAGCACTATACGATTTCCTTACACAATCTGTAATATTTGTTCTTTGCTTCGGAGTTGTGAAAGACCTACACTTGTAGCAAATATGTCTGGGTAGTTAATACTCTTTCGACGAACCGATGTCATGTCTACTCAAATCCATGCAACGTAACAGATAGAACAATAACTCTAACGTGCCGCGTATGACTAACTTTTCCACAAGAAGCCGTACAGACCAGTACATCAAACAATACACACAAAACTTGTACATAAGTCTCTAACAAGCACTGTAATAAACCTTGTGACTTTGAAAACAGTCCAACCAATAATAGTAAATGTCAATGCCCTCAGGGGCACAAGACTGAAATTCTAGCTTATAATTGCTACTTTCGTCCTTTGATTTTTTTAAAAATATAGCTGGATATCATTATTTGGATTTTTAACACAACTTGTAGTCTATCTTCAAGAAAAGTAACCATTAACGTTTTAGCATTCCGAACACTTAGATATACAATATTCAGGCAAGCTTATAATGATATAAAATTTTGAAAAAGGAATTGCACATTTCAGCTTTAATGTTTTCTGGTTTGATTTCATGATATAAAAGGATTCCGGAAATGATATTAATTATGGCGCAAGTTCTGCCATTTCGTGAACGCGGTAAAAGTATACACCTTGTGCTATTATAGAACATTCCATTTTCCGAAGAAACCTGACGCGATCGATCAAAACGAATATCATTTCCGAGTTTAGCACCCTCGAACAACTATCAGTCTGTAGTCAGTAAAATGGTCGTAGACCAGTGATATACTTTATCAATACTTTCATCAAGATTTCATTGGAATGGTCATCCAGTCTTCTTCCTGTTATCAGGCCAGCATCAACTTAAAAGGCTGTTGCCTGCTGAAATGCAAATACCTGTGTTATATGTCTATTTAAGAATAAAAATGAAAGTACATATTTTATAATTTGGATAATAATACATATAAAGTGGGAAATATAATAATCTTTCGTAGACGATTCCCCCTAAATGTTTCTTGTTTCGACCTCTAGGTTTGTGGCAAGTGACATTCTTGGTACGTATCAAACTTGCAAAATGGAAACACTTATTAAAAAAAGATATTTTTATAAAGTAAAACACAGCTTCCCGATAAGGTTGATCTTATTTAATAACAAAAAGAAATTAAAACATAACAGTTTCTGAAGTCTTAGGGAGAGTAGCGCTAGGGAAAGAAAAGTGAACTTTTAATTAGTAATCACCACTAATTGGTTGGAAGTAAATTACGATGTTCTTTCTTTATTACTTAAGTAAATTTTCTATGTTCCGTTGTAGAGTGCAGTTTGAAGAAGTAAGTTAAATATTTCCGAAACGGTTACGTTTTAATTCATATTTCGTTATTAAATAAGATCAGCCTTGTCAGAAATCTGTGCTTTTCTTTAGTCAAGATAGAGAGAAGGCCATATCGGTGTGATAATTTTATGCACGTCGATGTCCTTTCTGTAATGTACTTATGTACTTTTGTATTCTACTTCCTCATGCTAATGCTGAACGTACCTCAAAGGTGAATGTATCTTAACATTTCTTGTAGTTATAACAGACGAAATATTGCAGTTATACAAAATCTCCGCTTAAGTATAGAAGGTAGCTTAACTTCTTGTTTATGAGTTTGACCGACTTCCTGATTTAAGATTTCTGTTTTAAGTGTCTGACTTACGTTAGATTTTAGACTTAACGATTTCTTATCAATCTAGTATCAAAGCATAATATCAATATATTATGCTTTATATTAATTTTATCACAAATCGGTACAGAAGTGTATTAACTATCTTTTAATTTTGATAAAAACTAACTTTAATTATCATCTCATATCTAGTAGATATTTACCGAATATAGCAGTGTATAGTCCAAGGGAAACAAACCACATACTGAAAATTCAATTTTACGGTGTAGAAGCTCCATAGAGAAGAATTGAATCTGAAAAACAGAAAGATACATTGTACATGTTGGTTTGAAACAGAAGTACCCAACATAAAATTATGTCAGTTAAGCCTGTGTTTGAAAGGTGGTTTTTAGCATCCTTGCTTTCTATGCCTGTGATCTCGGGTTCAAATTTTGTAAACCAAATTTACCAGTGTACACTTTACCATGTTTAGATGCTCACAAGCTTACGAATTACAAATTTAGATTTTGAAAGATAAATGCAATATTGGCACACTGGTTTTAACTCAATAATGTACAATTGAATTTTTAAAAATCGTATTATATGAGCAGGGCAAATATCGTATATTTACACGTAATTGTTTTAATTCAAATCAAATGTGCTTTGTTACAGCTTGCGAGATTCAGCCAAAGAGCGCTCTACCATCTAACCCTTATAGGCTGTAAAATATACACCAAAATGTGGTGTAAATGTTTGTAGGAAAATACTTGTAAACAATATAGAACAAATAATGTTCATGTGTAAAGTGATAAATGTAGAATAAAGAAGAATGCCCTGTATGAGATTACCGGTACGTGTTAAAAAAAACACATACACACTACAACACCATTTTTTAACATCATGTGTACAAAGGTCAAGTCACTGGTAGCTACGTAAAAGTAGTTTAACCTGTACGTAGGAGCGTGAAGATTTGGAATAGCCTCATCTAGCGAAATAGTATATTTCATTGGCTTTGGTTATGGTTACAGTGCTGGCTATTCCTTTATCTTCCGAAAATAGCTAAGTGTTCTGGCAGTATTAAATTTCTTGATATGTGAATTGTCTCTTCCCTGTAATCTTACTTTGTAGTGGCTGTGTTAGTATGACTGCCCCACTCACTTTTACTTACGTGCGCATTTCTATTTAATAAATGTGTTGTATTTTAATTTTTATATACTATTCTAGTTTAAAGTATATTGTATTCTACTTTACATATAAATCCGGAGTTGATATTTCATTCGTGACAGTAGTGTTATTTCTTTGTGTCCTGATTTAGATAGTAGTCGAATACACAAATATATCAGGCACTTACGAGAAATGCCCTAAAGGAATAAGGATCCAAAGGGCAAGGATGAAAGAAAAATAAAAGGAGTAGGTGAAGATAAAGTAAACGGCAATGAGAGCTTAAGCATTTTCCCTGTTGTTTCATTTAAACCGAAAGCACTTTGCTTAATAGCATCTATTCAATTCAGAGCACCTCCTTTATTACTGATTGATTTTGAAAAGCTTTGTTTTCGTTACTAAGTTAGTGCGAAGTGAATAGGAACATTTGTTGATCACAAATTTCAGTGCGTGTTCCTACTATTTCATAATCTTTATTGAAAAGTGAATTGAAAATGTCAATTAAGCTCAATTTATTATAAAGAGGCAAACGGTCATTGCACTTAATATAGAAGTGACTTTAAAATTCCTAATATGTACTTTTCTTCAATGGCTTCATTATCTTGTTCCTTGAACAAGAGTATGTCACAGAAGCACTTACAGGGAAAGTGTTTCGTATCGAACAGGGATTTTTTGATAAGAGTACGTAAATATATGCGTAAGCAAATGCTGATAAAGCCCGCAAAGTAAAATCGACCGTGTAAAGCTACGTCTGTCCGCTAGACAGGGTTAGAGGTTTGGAGCAAACGAAAGACAGTACAGGAAGCCGCTGCATCGAGTCCCGTAATCTTCAAACACACTCCATGTGCGCAAATTAAATTGCACTTCAATTACACTCTTGAAATTACTGACAGTTACCGGTACCGTATACTAGGTATATGGCAGTTGACATCGTGCACATAAAGTGCGCTTTTGAATTCGCAGGTTGTTTTGAATATCTTTTGCACTGAGTGAGTATTGTGATTCTCCCATCTGGTTTACTCAATTTAGAAAACCAATTCTGGTTAGAAAACCCTCACTTACGTTAGTTAATACATATACGGTCCTATATCTTCTAAGCTATTTGCTGCACGGTAGAGTGGCTGTGCGGTTTTTGTGAACATTGGCACATATATCTATTTAAGTAATAAATGGAAGTTCGAACAGAAACAGCAAGAGCCGATAAAGCGGCAGCGTGGCCTATGTTTATCTAATTCTAAACATTTAATACCTCCTAGCGGACAAATGCAGAATAATACGGTCGAATTACTTTGCAGGCATTATCAGTATCGGGATCGGAATAAATATACGAAGTCTTATCAAAAAAATTGCTCTGATCTACGAATATTGCTTAATCCGCAAGTTTTCCAATAGAATACACCATTAATAAAATATGCAATTTGTGAACGAATTTGTATTTGTTTTGAAATTGATTCGGAAGCTTCATTAGTGTCGCTGGTTACGAAACGTTTCAGAGTTATTTTAGTTATATCAAGTTGCAGCAATCAAGTTGTTGCTTAAGGAGAGTTTCCAGAATTTTATTAACACTCATTGGTGAAATCGTGTTAAAAGTTCAAGCTGATTGTATTGAGAAAAGATTACCGTTAGTAATTGCATCAAATAACTTTCGTCGTTCGGTATTCGGTAGGCTGGATTGATGCTTTGTGGCTAGATTGATGGACAATTGTGTTTGCCAATTCTGATTTCCCACTAACGAATAAAGTATTTGTCATTGTCATCAACACTATAGATATGGAAACAATAATTGTACAGCAACTGCAGTTTTCAAAGGTGATATCTCCAGACATATCGTTAGTTACGCAGTACATCTCACAGTTAGACCAGACGCCATTCCTATTTTTAGAAAAAGCTTATACTATTTGTTTTCATATTCGGCATATAGTTAGGCAAACATCAGGACCAGGGTGTGAATTCTCCGGTGGATTGGGCTACGCCGTTACATTTGTGAGAAATAATCTACTGACATTCGCCTTTGTTTAGATCTTAATCAAACTTTAAATAAGGTAATAGATAAAGTATTTACCGTTTTCAAAAGATCTTGGATATCATTAATTCGTTGCATAGGGCTCATTCTTTTTACATTGCTTGACATACGACAGAAATACTTAAAACTGCAAGTTTATCCTTCCCCTCAGAAATTCTTAGGGATTCAACACCTTGGAGAATATACCAACAGACGCGCTTATCCTTTAGACTCAGTTGTGCTGCCCAAGTATTTCAGCAATTTATCGCCACACTTACCAAAGGCTTAGCAGGAGTAATTGGCTACTTGGATGATGTTTTGGTATATACAGAGATTGAAGATGAATGTTTTTTAGGGTCCTGATGGTTTTGAGAAGATTTGAACAGGCAAATATGAAAGTACGCAAAAAGAGATGTGATTATACTTCAAAAACAAAATTACTTATCTAGGTCATGAGACATCATATGAAGGTGTCACCATTGCGCCAGATAAGTTGCAACCTATTTCTGCTTGTCAGTCGCCTTCGTCCACACAAGTGCTTAAAATATTTTTGGAATGGTAGCCTCTTACCACCGTCACTTTCCTTCCTTATGAGCCAAGCTTCCAGAACTCTATAAGCTTAATAAGAAAGGTGTTTCATGGGAATGATCTGAGAAGGAAGAAAATAATTTCGGTTAGTTAAGGAATTAATATCTAATGCTCCAATATTACGTCTATTCAATACAGATGCGGACATAGTTGTCATGGGCGATGCATGCCAGACTAGAGTAGGAGCTGTTTTGCATAACTTGATCAACGGTAAATCACACACGATAACTTGTGCTTCCGCAACCTTAACTAAAGCCGAGCAGCAATGCTCTCAGTTTGAGCGTAAACTGGTTGGAGTATTATTCGCCATGAAAAAAATCATAAGTCCGTATATGGACGGTCGTTCAAAATATTAACTGAATCCCTGCCCATCACATTAATTTTGAATGGTACATAAATTAAAAACACTCAGTTCTGAGACTTCAACGCTGGGCACTTCTCATGGCGAGCTATGTTTTCATATTACTCGGGCCAAGCTTGTTGAGCTGGCTGACTTTTTATCTTGTTTTCCGTTGCAACAAGAGACAGATGATAGTGATGTATTACAGAAATGTGTTTTGCGAGTTACAGATGATTCATTATTGTAAGAGGATGTAAGTAATGCCACATCACAAGATTTAGTTTTACAGAAAATTATATTATGGGTGCATCATGGCTGGCCACTACATTCTGGTACAAAGTATAGATTAAACTGTGCCAATAGACATAGAATAACATGTTATGATGATTGTCTATGGAAAGATAATTTTATCTTAATACCAAAAAGTTTGCATAAATTATATTTGCAAATATTACGTGATTAGCACACTTGTAGAAAGAATATAATTTACTTAAACAAATATTCTGTTTGATGACCAAGATTGAACACGATTTAAATGAATTTGTTAGGAATCTTCAGCCATGTGCACAAATGAAAAATATAGCTTCAAAAAAACTTCAAATCATGACCTAAAACATATACACCATTTCAGAGAGTTCATGGCGATTTTGGCCATTAGAAAGGCTTAAATTTTCTTCTTTGTATAGACAGATTCTCAAACTTAATAGCTGTATGGCATGTAAAGTCAACGGACACGGATGAAGTTTCTCCTCGTTTAGATCAATTGTTTAATATTTTTGGATATCCTGGAACTGTTACCATTTATAATGTCCCCGTTTTTCAGGTTAATTACTAGCACGTTTATGTGCAAAAAATGAATCGACTTAATATACTCTCCGCCTAGGCACCCTACTAGCATTAGGCTCTCAGAAAAAGGAGTGCTAATCGTAAAGAAATCCCTTAATAAGAAATCTTTAGAAAATAATTATAGAGTTCCAGAAACATTATTTAAGAGTTGTTTACAAAAGATCGAATATGCTCATAGCTGTATGCCTAGACGTGACTCAGATAGGTCGTCTAACCATTTACTTTTTAATTACAATCAGCCTACACACTATTCCATAATATGGCGATAACAACCTAAACAAAAAGCATCACAAGACTGTCGAAATCGTAATGACATTTGTTCCAAAGATTTGTGGGTTTCGAACCATAACGATAAAATAAGTTAATTTATTCCTGGAAGAATCATCAAGCAGAATGTTGCGAACACCTTTCTAGTTAGTGTAGATGGTAAACACCGAGTGAGTCACAAGCTTCAGTTTTATTTTAATAGACATTCTCTACTTTCTACATCTATGAATTACCACGAATGGATAACCACGTTACTGGAACCATTCCAGTCTACATACACTACACACCAAGACGCTGTAAATGTAATAACTTCATCTACGAAATATATCGTCACCACACCAGGCTGATTTTTTATGGAAGGAAGATGATGTTGCCAAGGTGTAAATTCAATGGCGGGAAATTCAAATCTAATTAGGAAAACGAAAGTATTCTTTTCGTTATTGCTATAAATCTATTCTGTGTAAATATACTTCACGATCTCTCTATACTTCATTTTGCATGGAACTGTTTATTGTTGCATATTCCATTATACGTGTAGTTCGGATTTTGCCTGCATGTTTGGTGATCCCGGATGATGCTAATTAATGTATGTTAGCTTCTTTTCTGGATGGGAATGCTGTGTATCCTATTTGTATTCCTGTAGTCATTTGCTGGTTATCTCCTGTTTACTACGGGGTACTAATGTATAATGAAGCAGGGGAAGCACGTTTGATGAATTAATCTAATAATGAGGTTTTGAGTAAGTATGTAAATGTTGGGCACCATTATAGCCTAATAGGTACTAACTGTCCTGTTTTATCTAGACTGGAGCTTAGCTTACTTACCGTATCAGAAATAACAAGAGGGCGCAAAATGCAGAGCCCAAAATTTGATGGCGGAGACTAAAAGAGGAGAGGCTACAAGAAAAATGGTTCAGATAAAAGGTTATGGAAAGAAAGAAAACCTACAGACGTGCATGTGCAAAAATGTCAGGAAGTAAACAGTAGGATCATGCTAATTGCCACAGAGAAGATCTTGGGTAGAACTTCAGGTAAAATAGAAGTGCTGGTGGAATTAGGAAGTACAAGAAACTATTAAAGCGAGGAAGCATGCAAAAATTAAATGGGATGCTTCAGGGATGGAAGATAATAAATGTAACGTCAAAGCGCCTATTAAGGAACCAATTAAAGCAAAAGCATAAGCATCGGATGAACCGCATGTCGAAATTCCGATTCTCATAACCTAATGATCCACGTTTCATTTGTAATATGAAAATTAGTAGAAAACATATTCCGTTATCGTAAATTGAAATTCAGGCTTGATTATTTAGAAAAGGTATTATTAAAGTACATTGTCATTATTTATCACTTTCGAAAACAAGACAATTTTTCAAGTTTGCGTACAGAAATCACTTCTTATTGGCCTTCACAATGTGGGTGAAGTATATGTCATTTTTGTACCAGGAAAGGACAGAAAAAAGAGAGTGACGGCCTCATTGAGTTACATTCATCTGACCTGAAACCCAACGATCGAACTTAGTGATAAAACTATTTTCAGCCACTTTTCAACTGCCGCCCTTTGTGTCTGGAAAGTTTTCGCTATATCCTATACTGTTAGATTCGGGCTGTCCATATTGTGTGGTCACAATCCTTACTTGGAAGACACTTATAGACGTCGGGAACGTGGCAGATGTTGGCAGTTTCTACCTCTGTTCCTTTTTTTAAAAATAATTAATGATATGTGCTAATTATCAACTACATCCTCTCTATACACTTGCCGAATGTTACAGTAAGCTACGACTGCATCACTTCCTTTATCGAACTCAAAAAGTAAACAGTGCCTGATGATCTACTTATCGATCCCCATTTCACCGACACGGTAGTTTGTCTCTATCTGCTCGTCCACACTCACTGCCTGTACTTATGGCTGCTTTAGTGCTCTTCCGATTACGTGGCTATCTATTCACGCATTGGTAACACCATATGTGGTGTTGGTACTCCGCTAACCTGTTACATGCTTAAATGTGTAAATCTTTTGCACTAAACGCATAAATAAAACAGGACTCAATTGAAGACCTGAAATGCTAAACATCGCAAGTCCTGTTTTGTCGGATTTTCATATATTCTGTTCGTCGCCATCTACGTTCCAATGGCTATGCACTTGCATAATATTACATCCTAACTCCAGTTAAAAAAAACTTTTTTCAATACAAAATAATTTCAACTACACAATTGTTTTCAAGTATATCGTATCCGAAC
The DNA here is from genome assembly GCA_022664845.1 of Lepisma saccharinum. NCBI lineage: Eukaryota > Metazoa > Arthropoda > Insecta > Zygentoma > Lepismatidae > Lepisma > Lepisma saccharinum. The sequence goes on from JAGDQP010013962.1 coordinate 46,289, forward strand.
AAAAACACCAGAGGTGCAAAAAGTGGAGCCAAGTTCTTTAACCCTAAAAAGGTGTGAAATGGGAGACGGATGAGCCAAGTTCCTTGGTGACAGCATGTAACAGGAACAAAGGAACTTGGCGCGAGCTG
>JAGDQP010013963.1:0-43368 GCA_022664845.1 Lepisma saccharinum
AGATACAGTGGAGCCTCGATATATCGAACCTCAAGGAGAACGAGAAAACTTCGAATCAACGAGGATTTCGATTTATCAAGGTGATTTCTGACTGACTGATATGCGTTTTTCATCATTAATTTATGTAATTAAAGGGTACTGTATTTTAATTTTTAAAATGTCTACGGGGGCGGTGTTGCAAGTGATAACTGAAAACAATGGTGGAATTACAGATTAGAACATAAACAATTGTCGTTCTAAGAACGAACTGAGTTTCGTCTAAATACAGTGCAGTATTATAGATTTTATCAAAACAACTTCGATATATAGAGGTTTTCCAATCAAAACTTCGATATATAGAGGTGCGGTACCAAGCCAAGCAAGTATGAAAATTCGAAATATCGAGATCTTCCTGACCAATCCTTTGATAGATATATAGAGGTAAAAATACACATAAGAGTGATAGCAGGTTCAAGGGGAATGGAAGAACTTCGATTTATCGAGGTTCCACTATATATATATGTAAACAGAGCCAAGGAAGATTTTTGTAGTGATGGATAAATTCCAAACATCCCCCGCTACAAATCGAACACTGATTTATTGAAATGGTCAGACACAGTAACTGATTAGGCAACATATACTAATTATTCGCACATGCACCTCGTCTGTATACAAGAAATAAATTCTCAACACGCTTACCGTAAAAGGTGGTTCCCGTATAGGAATTTACTCACTAAACAAAATAAACTATATTCCAATATGAATAAAATTATTGTAAATACATAAATAGCCATTGTTCTTTTTCTGAGATTTAGCCAAAAAGTATCTCGTTGCTACATAAGTCCAATTTTTCCCATTATACAATGCAACGGAGTCTGTAGTCCATTGATTCCGCCAGACACCCCACTGTGGAGAGTGTCACCCCCAAAATTTTCAACAACACCCCAACTTAAAAAATATATGGTGAAAAATCGATAGAAACCGTGCAAAATTCCAACTACACCTTCCGGATCTTAACTTTACACCCCCAAACTGAAAATCCTGGCGGAATCCCTTCTGCGGCCTCATAAATAGATTGCCATTTTTCACTTTTGTGTCTTCTAGTCAGTTCGGAAGAAAATTAACCAAATAAGTATATCTTCCTTTATTAGCTGCAGAACATAAATTTTATTCTGTTTACGTTCTCCAAACATGTTAACAAATTCAAATCACACATCTATTCGCCTCACTTCCACTTGTCAGGATTTTTCCTGGACTTGTCGATTTCCACTTGTCCCGACAAGGATTGGCAAAAGTTTCGAGAAACAGAAATTAGTACTACTTTTGTCACAAGTCACTTCTGCAGTAGTCACTTGTCAACTCGTCAGCTTGTCGCTTCGAGAAATAGGGCCCTGTTAGGAGGCAAATTCGCGGTTTTGAATTTTAGAGGTGAAGATAGGTTGTATGTAATAACGTAAAAAATGTCTTAATGCGTCGGTATTGAAATTTTGAACACGTTTAGAGCCATTTCAATTTAATAGGATGCGATTTTACTTCCTAGGAGGTTTTATTTTTTAATTTTAGCTCTTTTCCTCTAAACGTGTCGTCCGGGGCTCTTGCCCCCTTTAGATCCCCCTAGATCTGACACTGACTAGTAATTACTATAATATTTATATTATTCCATGTTATTTGTGAGGATACGTTGAAAATACGAACATTATTAAATATCTAGGAAAAGGATCTATGCCGCCATGCTCTCTCTAGTGGTCGCTGGTGATTTCCTAGTGAAAAAAAAAAGTAAAATATTCAACATTTGTTTGGTTAAATTTAGATTTGGCGCGAATCGCTGAATATATTTGTTATTTGCAAATTCATCATTTTTCAAACGACAACTGTGTTCTTATCAATAAAACATGAAGGCAATTATGATTTTACAATACCTATTTGCGAGTTGGTTCATTTTACGTATTATCTATTGCTTGGATGTTTGTATACCTTTTCCACAATTCACATTAAGTTTCTCTAATTTTCTTGGGGTTTCCGGGGTCATAAATTTGTTGTTTTTTTTCATTTGTGATGTTCTTTCGAATACATCTATCTAGTCCCATTACCGGACTTTGCTGACACCAAGTAAGGTTTCCTTGTTAGAAGTAAAAGTAGAGGTTAATATTGAAGGCTTCTTGTACTAATAATGACACTGCTACTACAAACAATAAGTAACTACGTGAGTCGTCCAACTGTAGCAGGGAAAAAGCTGGTCGAGAAATTTACTTTGATTTGGAGGTCAACTCTCGCTGAAATTCTTCTTAAATTTTGTAATATTTTTAGTGATATATTAAGAGGTAATGAAAATTGTTTTGATGTAAAGGTTTTTATTTCAATAATAGATACTTCATTAACCAAACAAAATAGACCATGGTTTCCGCCAGCATTTTCAGTTAGGGGTGAGGTGGGGTATGAAGTCACAATTGGGAGAGTGTAAGTGGAGTTTTGCACAGTTTCACAGCAGCAATTTTTTTTATATCGTTGAGGATGTTTTCGAAAATTTGAGGGTGAAACCTCTACAGGGGGGGGGGGCGTCTGGCGGAATCACTGCAACGCACTCAATTATATTATAAGAGTGCTAGGGTGACGATAAGGCATTAATACAGTACTGAGTTAAACCAACATTTCAGTTTGGGGAGTAGGGGTGTGAAGCCGAAATTCGGTGGATTAGCAGGGTTTAAGTAGAGTTTTTCAGAGTTTCTATAGATTTTCAAGCGTTTTTTTTTTTTAGTTGGGGTGGGTTCGAGAATTTGGGGGTTACATCTCCATTGGAAGGATGTGTCGGATGCCCTACCCCGTTTAAAAACTAGTTATTACTACAGAGAAGCATACAGAGGCGTAGCCTCCATTCACAAATAGTTACGCATTTCTGTCAAAGTTTCTTACCGGCAGATGTCTCTGACATCAATAGCTTATTTCCTTAAACATTTTGAAAACTCCTAGCTTGTGATTGGTTCGTTCTACCATATTTCAGTTGGAAATGCTGAACCAATCACAGAATTTCAATTTGCCAGGATCTTTAAGAAAATAACCTATTGAACTCAGAGACATCTAGTGGTAAGGTCTTCGAAGCCAGAAAGAAATACATATGTTTTAATGGATGGAGGCTAATTCTCTGGATATAATTCGCTCTGTTATTACTTATTTTCTACAAATGTTACCTACTGCCCATATGGTTAATAACTCTCCATGATTAAAAGCAAACCTTGAGGGGCTTTGCAATGCAAGGAACTTTTGAGAGCATTTAATTCACAAGGTCTGAAGAGACAAAATACTTAAAGTGTTCCGTCATTCTTTATTGGTTGTGTTATAACAACAGCAACTTGAATAAGTACTCCAATTAGTCATCATGACTACGTGTCACGCCTGAAGTATAAGACACTCAATGTCACTTCTTAACACATGTCGCGACACTCGTTACATATGTCATCACACATGTCATTATGGATAATCTTTTTATTACATCTCAATAGCCGACAGACATTGTGGATTATTTAAAGGTATTAATTATGGACAGTAACATCAAGCTCTACCGATTTTAAAATATATTTGTGATTTCCCTTTTCATAGATTAACAGAAGTTGGGGTCTGGTTTGAACCACCTGCCTTTGTTAATTACTTTTATTCTGCCTCCTCCCCACAGCACCATAAAATATTTTGTAAATAGTAAACATAAACATAGTTCCTATGTGATGTCCCTTAACACTATATTTCCAAACATATTCATACACCGAAAACTATTTTCAAACAATTTAATAGTATATTTTACTGAGGAATCATAACTCAGTTCGTAGAGCGTTAACTTAATCTGCACTGGGAAGGTACTAGATTCGATCCAAGAAACCGAACATCCTGGGTTTTTCCTAGGGGTTTTCCCGAGATGCACTCGGCAAATGCAAGAATGTTACCTTGAAGTAAGACCTTGATCTACTTTATTCCCACAATTTCCCCATCCCTATCCCGGCCTGATCCATACATGCCTAAAGATCATTCAAAAATTCAAACGGATTTCAGATTGGCAATGGAGAGTCATGGAGGTTCGAGTCCCACTGCAGTCAATCGCGACTGAGGTTTTCCAGGCTCTTCCTCAGCTACGAAAGCTGAATACTGGAATGGTGCATCAACTAAAGGGTTGGTCGCTACCTTTCTCACTCTTGTCCCCGGAAGTGATAATTAAGGAACGTCCTCCCACTGAGATGGGATTGAGTTGCCAATTCAGCCAAGAAAAAGAGTAGAAAATTTTAGAAATAACTGTCTTGATTCCCCGATGCTCCATTGAAACATTGGCTGCCTTTACCTCCCAAGCAGGGTTTAAAAAGCATGCAAAATTGGTGCGCTAGGGCCACCAATTATTGGATTTGGCCACCAGTTTTTTTATCTCAATTTTATAACACGTATCGAACACTCAGTGCAATGGTTTAAGACCTCTTTGTGTGTTTTCGTGCTTATCTATGTGTTAAAATTGAACGCAGCTTGATGATGAAACGAACGATCAATTGGTATTTTAGAAAACCAAAAAAGGCACGAAAGGAAGGGGAAGACATGTGTGATGAAGAACAAGAAAGAACTTTGTCTTCTTCAACACAATCTAGGCCTACAGTTGAAACCGGTCATTAATAATGTTGACGTTCAGGAAGATTGTCCTACAGATCCTACATTGCATGTTCAGTCACAGTGTGTTAGTAGAAACTCGAGTGCATCTTTATCAAGGCAAGCAACTCAAGGCAAAAGAACATCTCAAGAAAAATGGAAAAAACTTTTTCCATTTCTCATTTACGACCCAATTAAAAATGTTATGAAATGTTCAACTTGCATCAGTAGTGGATGTACAAAAAATGAGTGGATAGTGGGACGCAAAAATTTCAGAAAAGATGCCATCATGAGACATATGAATTCTCGCATTCACCAGGAACACAGTAGAGGAACGATTTCAAAAGTGCATGAGGAGTCCGACCGCACAGTTGTTGACTCGCGAAGGAAAATACTGCAATTGTTAAAAGTGAATCCCTACACGGTTTAGTAGATTTGTAGTTAGAAGGAGCAGCAACAAGTGCACTTAAAGCTGAACATTACAGTTCACACACAAGTGCATTGGAGGGAAATGGTGGAAACATTTAGTGAAATGATTGATCAGTCAGCGTACGAAGATATTCGTAGCTCAGAGCTCATTTCAGTTATGATCGTACGGACGTCACTGTTACGAAGAACTTGCTCATTTACGTTGAGTACTTTTCTAAGAAAATACAGAAACTTGAAACAAAATTTGTCAAATTAATCGAACTGAAGGAATATGACGCAACAGCCATATTCCAAAAACTGAAGAGCTATTTGGAAAGCAAAAATATCAACTTGAAGCACATCGTAATATTTGGAAGTGATGGTGCTTCTGTTATGCTTGGAAGTGATAGTGGTGTGCAGACACAACTCAGAGGTGAGTCACCATGTCTGATTGGAGTTCATGACTTCGGTCATGTTGAAAACCTAATTATATCTTATTCTTACAAAAGTATTCGCGAATTGAAGAAAGTTGATGATGTCCTGAAAGCGATTTACAGCTATTTCTCTCGCTCAAGCAAAAAGATAAGGCAACCTCCATGCAGTGCAAAATATACTGGACTTACCTGAGCTGAAAACGAAGGAGTTGTAGAAAATACGACGGCTTGCTAGAGTTGATGCTGTGAGTGTTGTAGTACAGTATCTACCGGCTTTACAACAAGCATTTTCTGTGAACGAAGATGATTGCAGTAGTGCACGTGGAATATATCACCATCTTTAGCAGTACGGTTTCCTCCTGTATCTTCATTTTATTTACGATATTTTAAAACTCATGTCTTCTCTAAGTAAATATCTGCAAACAAAAACCTTCATCCACAAGTAGCGATCATGCGCATTGAAAATACTATTAAGACACTGGAAGATTTGTTTTTGCTCAACAGGGTGTTTGAGAATTCGGTATGCATTGAACTACAGGGCTTCCTAACAAAGATAACAACAAAATCAGTCCTAAATTGTCATGTGATTCAATATAGAAGTGATGATGAAGACACACTGAATGTTAGAACTTTCATAACTGAACTTTGTGAAAACCTCCGGGACAGATTTGGCACAACAGTTTCGGGATCAGTGATGAAAGCTACTAAACTTTTTGACCCAAGCAAACCCAGAAAGTGGAACTGATATTCTGAACTTTGGTAATGAAGAGTTAAAGGTATTAGCAGACCATTTCTACTCTTGTGAACAACGAAGAATTGAGAAGCAGGCTTAAAACAACGCATCTAGATTGTTTGATGAGAATAAAAATAGAAGGTGACAACATCAGAGACTTCAACTTCCATGAAGCGTTTATAAACTGGAAAGATAAGAAAACAGAACATTCTGGTTTAAAGACTATCCATGGAAAATAAAAAAAAAGTACAGAAGGGGACTGTTCAACTTTCTTATTCGCGTCCATATGCATGTAATTTATGTTTAACGTCAGTGAAATATAATATATTATGAGGTCACCAGTGATTACAAATGACCACCACAAAATTTTCCGGGTGGCCTCATTGCCCACCAAAATTTAGAGAACTTTTTAAACACTGCTTCCAAGGTACCCAGAAATACTAAGGACACACTGGTACTCGATTTTATAGGAGGGTGAGTGCGCCTCAGAGCGCCAGACATGGGAACACTGCGAGAAAAGTCTCCAGCGTACTGGTTGAACTAGAAATTCTGGAAACGAAGAGGTTTGTACGATTATTTATAATAATAATAATAATTCGGTAACTCGAAGTGTGTAGAATATAGTAGAATCTTTCTACATATTCTGAGAAAGCAATAACCGAACTTTTGTAAAATAAATAGCAAGACAATTTGGTGTGAAAAATAAAATAAGCATTTAAAAATTTATACTTCCTTGAAATAATAAGGTCCGCTTCGCGTTAGTCATCTTGTCAAACAGCGCCAATCATCTTCAGACGGTTGTTTTCCCGAATTCTACACTACATATGGAAATCATTCAAGGACCACATGGTAGCTAGTGTTTAAAAGCTCCAGTAATAGGGAAGAACGTCAAGTAGTCCACCTTAAAGGTGTAAACCACCCCCGCCTTTCCATTGATTCACATGGGAATCCTTTTACTCGTCTTACGTCTCTCAGAAGAATATTCAAGTTCCGCTTTCACGAAATTTATCATAGTGGGTATTTTGACCCTTGTAGAGTTTTGGTTTGTGAAGTTTCTTCAAATATATGGGTATAATGTATTATTAATAGTTTACCATATCTATCACAATATGTCAACGGGAAATTATACTGTTCGTGTGTAAAATATTGTATTTCTATAAAACATCATGAGTCAAAGAAGACATGACGAAACACTAGGCGAAAACAGAAGTTAAAAATTACGCTCGTGAGAGACATAAGATTAGTAAAACAATTTCTATGTAAATCAATGGAAAGGTCATACCAAGATGGCGGGAATGATCTACAACGTTAAGTAGATGGGCTATCTTTGCCTCACCTACCTAATAGCTTAATGGGAGAGCGCTTTCGTTTTAAAACTGAATTTTATGAATGTATGTGCGTTCTCTTTGACTTGCATCATGCGTATTTCCTGCATAAACCATTTGAAGGAAGAGGAAATTTAATATTTTCATCAGACAGCAATGAAAGGGTTAGATGCAAGAAACAACTGATTTGTTTTTGTTGTTGCTAAATACAGGATGTCCCTGAAATAATGGTACAAAACTTCGAGAAGTGATTACTTACATCAAACGAAGAAAGATAGTTCCTTTGAGGATATACCGAAATCTGATTAGTTTCGGAGCTATAGGCGCTCAAAGTTTCAGAAGCCAAATGACGTCATATCTCAGCAAGTAATGGCGCAAGCTGTGTCGGTTTAGCAAATCACACTCGAAGTAGTGCCCAATACACCTATTTAAGTTATGTTTATGATTGACAAATACAGATTAGAGGGCATTTCTATGCTTGCCCTATTAGCCCATTTAATTCCTTTACAATGAAATTCTTAGGCTGCGAATGCGCTAGTCCCTCAATAAAAAAACAGTGCTTAAATAGATATACCGGCACTACGAGTGTGATTTGTTAAGCCGACATCGCTTACATCGTTATTTGTCAAGCTATGACGTCATTTGTGACAAAGTCCCCGTGGCTTTGAGAGTCTGTATCTCCGAAGCTATGCATAATTTTGAATTTCTTCAAATAAACCCTTTTCTTATTTTTATGTAAATAAACACCTCCCGAAGTTTACATATTTCTGGGACACCCTGTATGTGTTATTCGTAAAAATACAAGGAAATGGAGAGGAGGATTCGCATATTTCTTTCCATGCCATGTAGCTCTAAGCAAGCAGCGTAAGTAGTAGTTTTAAATAAAGAACAAGCTAGCTCTAAGAGTCACAGAAGAATGGTTCTAACTTCCAACTATTTACTGACGATATCGCTATTGTCCTAGGAAGTTCCCATTTTACCACTTTAGCTCAGAACATTAATGCTTCTGTGAAATTGACCAATTAATTGTTACGTAAAAAAAAAAAAAAAAGAAACTAATGGTCAAAGCAAGTAAATTTGGATAGTCAAACTTAATAACAATACATGAAGTCAGTTTCAGCCACAAGACTTCTCGGTTAAACTGTAAATGATAAACTTAATTGGGTTAAATTCATAGATGATCTTAAGAACAGGCCTAAGCTTAGCTCTGTCTGCTTTCTGTTACTTTCTTGCAGGCATACGTGAATTGAAATTTTTACGAATAGTTTGCTCCTCTTCCAGACCTGCAACCGGGTCACTCTGGTGGCCTGACCCGAATATAGATCACCTGGCAACCCGGTCCGAAACTTGACCCGTCTGATCCGGTCTGGGAAATACCTGAAAATTTCGACGTTGTATTTTTTTTTTTGCTCAGGGGTAACATCTTCCGCCTTGGTCACCCCTGAAAGGAACACTGTTCTAACGCAAGGAAATAATTAAAAATTGTTCTTTTCTCCGGGTTACCGGGTCTAAATCGGGTCACCGAGTCAGGCCGGGTCCAAAACATAGACCCGGGCCAAAACTTGACCCGTGATCCGTTTCAGCTATGCCCTTTTTCAACAGTTTATTAACTTACCTTCTGGAGCGGCAATAAGACATCAATTGAAAGTAGTCTTCTTGAACAAACAAATAAATAACATTTTATATAAAACTAAAAACAAAAATGAGGTATCAGAATCATGACTAAATCTTCATCCAGATGTCATTGTAAACCTTTATTGTGCATAATTATATTTTAAAATGTGTTGCTTTCATTCATTTTTATCTTGGAATTGATAATTATAATATTTATGATTATTTGGCAGAAACAGGTAATTAAATTACATATTCAGAAATATAATACAGTGGAACATTGATAACTCGAATCTGAAGAGGAAAAGAGAACATTTGAGTCATCGAATATTTTGACTTAGCTAGGTTCGAGTTACAATACGAGAGACACAATACGGAACTTCGACATATACAGGGTCAGAACTGTCTGACTTTTCTCTTCAATAGTAAACATCTTGAGCTTTCGCATCATCATAACATGAAACACTACGTGTCGACCAAAGTAGTCGTGTGTAGTGTTGCCGACGAGACAAGATTTAGTCTGTCTCGTTTTGAAAATATCTTATCCAGAGAGTGTCTCGTCTCGAAAAGATGTATAATTTGCGTTACGAGAGCTCTGTCTCGTCTCGTCTCGAGGCAATCACTAGTCGTGTGGTCTAAAACGTTAGGCCAACGCCTGCAAGGTGGTTGGTTTGAATCCTGCGTAGAGTGAGTGAATTGTTATTAACGTCCTAAACGAGCTGATGAGCTTCTAAGGACGGGACCTACAGTTTTTTTGTAAAGTGGACTCCGAACCACTGCGTTCAATGGACCCCGGTGGGATTTGAGCTCGAATCCTGCCTAGAGTATGGCTGTTTGTGGTTTATAACTGCGTTCTCATCAAAATTTGAAAATTCGTCATTCGATTGTTGTCAGCGTGGAGGCTCAGCTCAGATCGTTTAACGTCCCACCTATAAAGATTTACCGGACCAAAATTTAAACATATACAGGTATTTATTCTGTAACTTCGACTTGTATAGGTTCCCTAGCAAAAGGTTTTTGAGTTTTACAGGTTAAACGCAAGGCTACAAAGCAACAAAAATTCGAATTATCGAGGTTTCTTACTTCTACTTATAGAGGCAAATTAACACGGGGTGGAAAAGAGATGGAGAAGGTGAATAAATTAAATTCGAAATATTAAGGAATTCTAATTATCAGGGTTCGAGGTTCCACTGTACTGCTCTTAACTATAATAAGAAAGCCCATAATAGTGGCTTGAACATGTAGAGCCTTGGTTGCCTTGAGCCTGCAATTTAGTTACTTGCTTTGCAATTACTAAACTCCTTTGAGAAACTCAACAACTAAATAATAGGCGTCACCATGTAAAAATTTGGATACTTCTAAAGGCTTGTACATTTGAATTTGAATTTATTTTATGGTCTTTAGATATCTAAGGCTCAAGGCAACCAAGGTTCTACATGTTCAAGTCACTATTATGGGTTTGATAATATATAGATCGATGATATCGAAATATCGAAAAATATCGAAGTATCGAAATATCGAAGCATCGAAAAATATCGAAGTATCGAAAAATATCGAAATTTCGAAAAATATTGAAATATCGAAGTATCAATATATCGAATTCGATATTTATAAAATATCGAAATTTCGATATTCACAAAATATCGATCGATCGATCGATATATCGAAATATCGCACAATCCTACTTATATCCTTACCCTAATTCACCAACTTTCTTGCGCAGGAGAAACGAAGCAATACAATAAAAGTAACATTGATGCACGATGTAGAAAAGAGAAAAGTAATTATAAACAGTATATTGCATCGGAAGGACCTTACTGCAGTGGCAATTATAGCATTTTTGATGGGGCGAAAGAAATACGTTTGTAAAAAAGGGTTAAAGGTGCAATTCTACTAACTATAGGCAAAGGCTCTGGTCTCATAATAGCATTTTAACAATGCAAGCATTAATTTTTACAAAATAGGCTGGCAACACTGACAACTAATTGTGTCGAATAATGTTTATGCCAAGTTTAGCGTAGCTAGGTCTAACTGAATGGAAACAATTTGAATAAATGATTATTTTTTAATGTGCTGGCAACACTGAGCTACTGCATGAATCAAGATTGTTTCGACGGCTCTGAGCTACTCTAGTTAAGACCTTTCGAGCGACACCTCATGCATGTCTCTACACCTTATGATTCATGAGATATATTTTTGGCATGGGCTGGCCACACTGATAACGAGGTTCTAATTGTGTCAAACAACGTTTATGCCAAGTTTGGTGCTGGTATGACCAAAAATAATGGAAGAAACTTTAGAAAAGGTAATTTCATAAAAAAAATAGGCTGGCAGCATTGGTAAGTAGGTTGTTTGGCAATATAGACACTCTCAGTGTTGTTTGGTTGTGTCGAATATTTGTGCCAAGTTTGCCACAGCTAGGTTTAACTGAATTGAAGCAATTTGAACAATTAATTCTTTTAGTAAATGAGCTGGCAACACTGAATCACTACACCAATCAAGACGGTTCCAAGGGCTCTGAGCTAGTTTAACAAGACCTTTCTAACGACACCTTAAGCATGTCTCTACACCTTGTAGTTCCTTAGATTTAATGTTATTCCTAGAAATCCCGACAGTAGCTTACTTCGCTCTGAACAATGAATTTGAGGTATGAACCCGATAACGCTCTTTTTTTTCTCTCCCTCTTTCTCTTCAACCTTGCGAATATATTGTTTGCGTAACACTAAGACCATAAGTCTAATTAAAGAGCCCGGTGCAAAAAGCAGGTAACTCCATCTTTATAAAATGTTCAGCTTCAAAACGAACAATCTCGGAGATGCGTCCTTTTTGCGCGGAATTGATGAATGTGTCCCGTAAAACTTACTACCAAACCAACAGAGTTGCCCGTTCTTACAATAATGGATAAAGCTTTCGTATAAATTTGGAGATGCCTTGTTGCGTTAGATTAGTTTATGTTATCTGCCCGCTACTAAATCAAAAAAGCTACGTTGGATACAGTTAGTTTATTTTGCCTTATATAAGATGTTATAAAAATCTAACCTTACTTTAACTAATCTAACCTAACTAATCTAACCTTGTCGACCAAATTGTAGTGAGTAGATAACAGGAAAGATCGCATTACCTTTCAGCTAACTTGAAGGTTCTAAATCACAATTTGGATGAAAGAGCAAGGTGACTCCAGATTGTACTAATCCTATGAAAATGTTAATGAGAAACAAAGCACATATTTTTTTATGATGACATGCTATCTAGAGCAACACTGAAATACAGAAACAATGAAAGAATACCAATTTTTAGTTCCTCTAAAAAATTTACCAAATTAGAGCCACCTACATTTTGCATTCAACCAATCCCTCAACGTTTAAATTCTTCTTACGAAATTAAAAACTTTTACATTTTACAGATTTCTCTGACTTTTATTAACTCAATTTACATATTATTACAGAAATGAACACATAAAAATCACCATATTACAGAAACTGCATTATTTTTTGTGCATTGATTTAGGCCGATATGTGCAAAGCTACCTTCTGTTAATACCAGAAACTAAGACAATACCATAACATTAAAAAAAAACAGAAAAACAAATGACTATCACATTACCGTTATTTGCGTAACAAACATATCCTCAGGCTATCATGACTATTGAACATAATGCTGATTTGCTTAGCAGTTGTAGGTTAAAGAAAAAAACTGTCTGACTAATAACTTATTTACTTTGCCTGGATAATGTAACATATATTTGAAAATAATTGGATACTCTTTGGACAGTACTTTCTGGACGAGAGTTACCCACATTTAGTGTGTTTTGTCGGATCTGATTTCGAAGTACTAGAGCCGTTAAGCCCAAATTAAACTAACAAGTATAAATAAGTTAAGCTAACCCAATCCAACCTATCGTAAACTTCACTGTTCAAAATGATCCAGAGAACTATCTAAAGTGCAGCCAAATAAATGATCTATATTGGCAGCAGTATCCACACAGAGAAATGTTGGAGCTAAAAAATTCACAATGTTTTAAAAAAATTACAACAAACTCGGAACAGAAAATGCAGAAAGAAAAGTATTTGGGAGAATAATTTTTAGAAACATCTGACCTTAACAACATTATTTCAGGCTGCAATAACACACATTTACGATAATTATGTTCTATTATGTCTACAGATTATTGAAAACACATACATTGTTTTTGAAATATAATATTTGACAATGTTTTTAGTTTGAAAGTAACAACAAAATGTAGTTTCATTTAGAGCTTTCCGAATGTACTGATAAAGAAAAAAACAATCGCTTTGAAAATTGTCAACGTTTCGAAAGTCATTAAATTTATCTTCAAACTTGGAAACGAAGGATACAGAATAAAATGATCAAAGTATATTTGAAATCAAAATTAACATCGAAGCATCATCTGTTAGTTTTAACATTAAACTTCTTGACTATAGTAAAATATGTGAGAAACAAAATTGATAAAAAATAAGTATATATAATTGTACATTTTGCATGGTTGGATAGTGAATGAAATTCCAAATGTGTTTGTCAACTGCTGAAAAATTTATTCTTCATAACTAATCGTTTCCGTACTATTCTAAACTCCCTGGCCTGAACTCTTTACATATTAAAAGCATTCTTAAAATTCACAGAACACGATGAAAACAAACAAGTACATAATAACCAACTAATACAGACATGTAAATACGCATATATCATAGCATGACATGTAAGCAAAATAATTGAATACCGTCGTATATTTATTGTGTGAGTGTCCTAATTGTACTTTTCATGAAGAGGTTTCTCTATAATTTTTTGTGCATTAGTTTATAGTTTAAATGCATTCTTTGAATATTAAATTTTCCTACACATTTAAACATCGCCATTCTAAATTTAACAAAAGGGGAGCTTTTTATTCGTTGTAGAACCTTTAGTGGGAAAGTTTATCATGAACAGCATCAGTTTTACCTAAAATCAACAAATTAAAATAGGGAAATAAATGACGCTATTTTTTTTAAAGCTAAGATTAGCGACCTGTTTTGATTTTCTTACGATCGTGTTGGGTCTTGTGTCTTGATTATCTACAAAATAATGAAGATGTAAGGCAATTAATTAAAATTGACATTTAACTGTTTTTTTCTTCTAATTCGTAAACAAGTATATAAAATGCATTCAGGGCCGTATTTAGAGAGGATGGCACCCTGTGTTTTCCTATTATGCTACCCCTTCGTTCCTTTTCCAAGACCCTAATTGATTACAGTTGTTTCCTTTTAATATACTAATTTCTTAAAAAAGTAATTGCATTTTCTCAAAACAATTAATTGCATTTGAAGACGAAAACACAAAAAAGCACTCTTTTGTCACTTTTGGGGACTTTTAGCGTCCCTTTCAAGTCATCGCTCTGCGCGGAGCACAGCCTAAACTCCATCTTTGTTTTCACGAAACTTTAAAATAAACTTTTTATCTCAACTTTATGTTTAACTGAAGAAGTTTGTGCTGAAACTCATCAAGGCATGCAGAGCGTCCGGACCACATCCAAATTTTGATTTTCATTTAAAATTAGTATAAATTTTAGGCATAATCTCGAGGTATATACATTTCATATATACCACGTATATACCTTAAACCCCCTCCGAAAATATGCCTGAATCTGTGCATCATGCTTTGTGCCGGCAAATTAAAATAAAATAAATTATAACTGTAGTGCATCGCGTCCTTTCTAAGCACAAATATTAAGTTCTTTGTCTTTTCTCCAGATTACTTGTTCTTCAACGATACAAACAAAGAAAAGATTAAGATTGGTTTAGCTTTCTTCTTGTGCCGTGGCTTTCTCGTACATTTCCTTCAGAATGTCAAGTCCAGGTTGGTTGATCTCTTCGAAACCATCAATGGCCTCCTTTGCCCGCTCGAGGTAAGCAGCAACATTTTCATACCTTGAAATATCAAAATCCACTGCCTGAGAAAAAGAAAACACAGGTTAATCAGATTGTACATGAAAGAGAAAAGGTTTTAAAACCATCAAGATTTGTTTATTTTTGCAGGTAGGAGAAATCAATTTATTGTCCATGTCATGGTAAAAAACCTTTCAACAATGTTGTACTAGACGAATTCATCGTAAGACTAGAAAGCTGCTAGGTAGGGTAGATATTAAACTGGTTTGGATATAATTATATTGCAGTCTTGTATCCATACTTAATTTAATTAAAACAGGCTGACAGGACTATCACACGATTGTAGAAAGTCACAGCAAGCGTTAGAATCGTAATGTTCTAAGAACATCTTCCTCAGACAATACTCTAATAAACACTAACTCTAAAAAGCACCAGAAGGCCAAGAGATTCTTTCTACGTCATCAGCCAGTCACGTCCCTTAATACGTTTACTTTCGAAAACTAAACAAATTTTAAGCAATCACCGTCCTTCGCTCACAGGCCACACACCCCTAGTCAACTAAACCACTTTAACAAATTTGTAACAAGAAATAACATAACAAGAAAACTTAATCAAGGTACAAAACCTATTTTAGATAAATACATACGTAAGAAATGAATACTTGAATAATAAATATAAAATAAATAAATAAATAAAATTGAAATAATTAAGCCATAAATTGTTTTTTGTTTAGTTTTGGAAAGTAAACGATTTGTGGGACGTGATTGGCGAATAACGTAGAAAGAATCTCTTGGCATTCTGGTACTTTTTATGAGCTGCTAGTGTTTATTAGTCTGTCTCCTGAGGAAGATGTTCTTAGAACATTACGCTTCTAACGCTTTCTGTGACTTTTTACAATAAAGTTAAGTGTGATAGCTTTGTCAGTCTGTTTTAATTAAATTAAACTGGTTTAGGCTTCAGCGGAATCAAAGACCAGAGGGAAAAAATGTGCTTTGTTCATTTTCTGCCAAATAGACTTAGGAGTGCCATCTGTTAGCTCTTTGAAGGCTCTTTCTAACAAATACAAGAAGAACACCCAAATGGCTACTACTGTCAGTCAAGAAGTTTCTTTCAAGAAACTTAAGAGCAACAAGATCAAAGCATAGAAGGAGAATTTCCATTAATTTACAGACTCAGTTTTCTAGAAACAAACTAACCAAGTAGGATCATAAGTAGGATCCGGATTCTTATTAGGTTTTAACCTATATTATTTCTTACTTGGTAACATCACTATTGTAACATATATTTTCGTTTCAGTCATTTTTTAATCAAATGTGCACATCCTATTGGTCCTAAAAACGGTTAAAATTAGTTTAGAGCCTAACAAGAGGCTAAATTGAACATTTCAGATAAACAAATAAAGTTGGTATTAATGCATACAACTTCTACTGTTAATAGGAAAAAGGTGCACAAATGTGCACTTATTTTCAGTTTTCTTTCACTGTTTTCTTACTTACGTTCGGCCTCAGCCAAAGTTGCCTAAAGCACTTAAATTCAGTCAAATTCAATTCTTGATTTCGTTAGGCGTGTGGGAAGTCTTGCAGAGGACATATTCCCCATATTCCGCGAAGCTGGTAATTGCGTGGCGTCAGTCCCGCCTTTTCGGCAATTTAGCAAGAATAAACTTTTTAAATTTATTAGTGTAACAAAATTTAGAAAATAGACAAGAAGATGTAGAAGTGAAATAGACAAGTACCAATTTTTTCATTTAAGTTTGACCATTTACATACTGTATAAGTACAAGATTACATTTCCACGTGACAAGATTTTTTTTTTTCTCTGCAAAGGAGCGGATGACCTCACTATAGTCAACATATTGTATTATTTCTGACTCTATGTACAGCACAGAGAGTGTTCTCTTCTGTTGTAGATTTCAAATAATTCTTTACTCTTTTAGATCTGAAAACTACGACGAACACAAACACAGTGTTGCCGCTTGTCTTCTCAAAAAAATTAACTATGGTCAATTATACGCTTACCTTCAACATGGTACATCATCGCAGCCATAATATCGTCTAATAGAATGCCGATCAAAAACACGAGAAGTTTCGCCAATATATGCATTGGCTTCCTCAGGTGAAAAAAAAATGGTAGGTTAAAAAGGGGAAAAGATAAAAGAAACCGTCTGCAGATATGGCCTTTGTCTGTTTTCTTTACAGGTAAAATCAAAAGTGGCTGTCCCGAGCGGAAACAAGTTGTAATGTTTTCACAGTGTATTGTGAAATGGAATGCTGTTGCCAGATACTAAAACAGGGCTTCAATGAGCAAATGTGTGTTTGATTATGTATGGGAAGTTACGTGTATAAACATGTTTATTATTGTTAGTATTATTATTTAAAAGAGTGTTGAAATAAATGAATAAAGGCTTTTAAAAAATATTACGTTCTTTTATTGTATTTTATTTATTATGTCAAACCACGATTTATTTAACATGTGATCTATATTTAGTGCAGGTTGTTTTTTGTGAATAAGAATGCTTTCATAAACCATTCGTTCTTTATGTGAATCTGATTTATACATTATCTTGGCATCGGCTATTTCATGTGTTGTGAAAGGCCAGATGTAGGAAATCATTCTTTTTAGCATTCCTAATGTGTTCCGTGACCCTGGTGTTAAAATTTTATTTGGTCATTCCGATGTTCTCGTCTTTGCACTGGCAAGTGATCTGATAAACTCCACAACCTGTGTTTTTTTGGAACATAGTAATTTTTAAACTGGGTAAAATTTTTATGCAATGTTTTTGGGGATTTTAGGGCGGGATTTCAACTTATTTTTGACAAAAATCTGTTCTCATTCTATGGTAACAGGTGGGTACAAATGCAGACCTTTCCATGTTTTCCTTTTTCTCTTCACTTTTCGTTTTCCTGCTTTCATAATATTTCGATTGTCCCCTCTGGTACCATGTAAAGAGTGTATGTGTATCATATCAATTTATGAAAGCATCCTTCTTTACAAAAATCAACCAGCACTAAATTTAGATTAAGGGATGTTAAATAAATCGTGGTTTGACATAATAAATAAAATGCAATAAAACAACATAATATTTTTTAAAAACATTTATTCATTTATTTCAACACTCTTTAAAATAATAATAATAACCATATTTATACACGTAACTTCCCATACATAACCAAACACACACTTGCTCATCGAGGTCCTGTTTTAGTATTTGGCAACAGCATTCCATTTCGCAATACACAGTGGCAACATTGCACCTTGTTTCCGCCCGGGATAGCCACTTTTGATTTCACCTGCAAAGAAAACTAACAAAGACAATATCTGCTGACGGCTTCTTTCATTTCCTCCACTTTTTAACCTACCTTTTTTTACACCTGAGGAAGCCAATGCATATACTGGCGAAACTTGTTGTGTTTTTAATCCCCATTCTTTTAGACGATATTATGGCTGCGAGGATGTTGTACCATGTTAAAGGTAAGCGTATGATTTTGTTCTCGCCACGTAAACTTTCACTATGGTCAATTCGTTTTTATTTCGTCCGGAAAAACTGCATATTATTTTCCTTGTCCTGTATCCTCAGTGTGTACGATTTTGGGCTTTTGGCACGGGGCCCTCCCGCGGTTGGGTCCTCTAGGCAGGTGCCTAGTTCGGCCCTGCGTGGCGTAGTACGTTGGCTACCTTAACAAAGTAAAATTTTCATTTTAATACTGCTTATAAATGAATGCGGCGTTATAAAGAAATTTAATTACGAGTGCTGTGATCTAACAGATTACGGTTTAAAATTTAATGTAAAAAAAGGAGTGTAGTTCGCGTTTAGTATACACAGGTTTTGTTTTGTATGTACATTAACTGAATATTCAGAAAATAGGAACTTTGAATATTGATTTCTTTTTTTCATATTTTTTCTTTCCTTAATGTTCAATAAATCGTTAATATATAAAGAAAATGTGTTTCCAGTTGAAATTTATTTGTTACATTGTCAGTTTAATACATGTATAACAGAAAATAATAAAATCGTAAAATAGCCTTAACCAACTCTTTAGAAGGCATAAAATTATGTTTATAAAACACTAAGAACCCGTCACTAATCATAAGCGAACAAACAAGGCGACCACATCAATCAACTTTTCAGTTTATTTGGCGTTCCTTGCAAACTAAACCTTTGTAAGGTTTTCTTCTAATTTTTCTATGAAAGATTGCTAAGAAAAATCCATGCGTCCTGTACAGTCTCCTAGTGGACCTTGAGAACTCAATACGGTAAATAATTTTCTTAGTACAGGCTCACATAGCACTATGTCTTGATTCAAGGTTGACATTTCCTTGATTCTGCCTTGTTAAGCTTGACGTGATACGACAAGTATATTTCAAGCTTGATACAACTTTCATTTTTGCTAGATAAAATACGTTTGAACTTAACAACCCAATATCAAGCTTGATTATCCCTTCCCTAAACAAGACACTTCGTGCCTTTGAATAAACCAACCACGATTAAAGCTTAATTCAACATTTTTGCTTGACACGACAAGCTTGTTTTCAGCTTGTTGGTTTGACGTTTCAAGGCCAAAACAAGCTTGATTCAAGCTGATTTTGCTGTGTGGGTTGTAAGTACATAACCTCACTAAATGACACGAAACGTCATCTCGATAATACCACATTACACTATACTTACAGCGACGTTTTTACTCTGATATTATCAGCCCATGTATACCACTGTCTGGTAGAAAAAAATGCATGCAAAGAGTTGTTAGTTAGTTTGCCCCAGAAAGTTATGTAATTTGTTGTTAGTTAGATTAGAAAATGTGAAACGAATTGATGCTTCTATAAATAATATATCTAATAACATGTAGTTATGGTTATTGTTAAGGACAATAACTGATACCGTATCACAATAGGAAAACTCATCACGGATGCAACCCCGAGCACAAGGCTTATCATAGAAACTTCTGGTTTTACTTATCCGATGTGAGTATTGAGTAGAAATGGTAAGCTAAAGAACTTATCGTATCTATACGAAATTATTTAAAATAGCTAAGACAAGCTTCAAAGCTGCCACTAGATGGCAGAAGAATACAAATTTCTCCGTTTCTCGTTGTGTTTTCGTTAACACCTTGAAAGATATTGTGTTTTATTTTCTAAATCTATCAGAAGCTATACTAGATACGAATTAGTAAAATTACAGTTGATTAAATAAATTTGTATAAAAAAAAATGTATTTATTGTCCATTGATCTCGCTGATATATTTCCATCTTATCCCAATTGCATAATAAATGTTGATGAAGTCTTTCGTACGTTTCAACACTTCACCTTCAATGTCTTCTCCTTTTCCCGTTCACAAACAGACTTCCTTTGACCAATCAACTTTCAGTTGTACTTTAAAATGAAAGAGAAAGAAGTGTGGCTTAGCTTATGTTAACCCCTTTCAACATTGCTAATCAGCCCTTATTGACTTACCTCCTCCCTCATTAACATTTCAGTGAAATCTCTCTCTCTCTCTCTCTCTCTCTGTGTGTATGTGTTTTCAATGGCTCTTTTCTTGAACTCTTCATATTCCCCTTGGGAACGTTAACTTTACCCTTTCTCCAAACGTTGGGAAATGAATCTAAGCCAATTACTAATTAACAATTACATAGAGTTAAAAGGCGTATATTATATTCATTTCAGAATCGACTCCTACTGTTAGACTAACAGAGATTGTGTGTAAAGTAGAGATTTAACAACCTCCTTTGTGGAAAGAGTTCAAATCTTCTAGTCTCTCAAATTGCAGATAATTTAAGTTACTGTTAAGTAACATTATTTTACGATACGGTATCTTATTGTCAACACATTGTCGTAGATATTACATAAAGTTTCTTGAAAAATAGAAATTTTGGTACTTCAAGTTTAGTCGGCAAATCACTTCCAATGAATGATACTCGTATAAGGAAAAGTTTTCGCGCCAATTGTCCCTTGTACTTCATATTTTTTTCGATCTTTAAATATAATCCAAAACAGATACACATTAACATACTTTTGAGCTGATATTATAATCACGAAAAAAATATTTTAAGTACAAGGAAGAATTATATAGATTTTGCTGGACGAGAAAGTTGATATTAACGTTTCTATCATATCGCCTAGAGATGGGGCTTATGGTAACTGTGGGAACATTCAAGTGTATGTCCAGTGTTTAAAGTGAGCCGCAACGGAAAGGAACGACGTTGCTGTAAGAAATATAGAATCGAAACGGTGTTCATTTAAGAATAAATTATTTTTATATGCAATTAGGTATACCCTAGCCACCCGTCACGTCGAACAGTGAGAATTAAAAGCACCTTAAGTCGAGTTCTCTTTCCTCACTTTCCTTGTGAAAATCTTTTCCGGAAAAATAAGCCATTTACAGGTTTCGTGCAAAGCCTTGTTCTTATGTGCGACACTTGGGAAAAAATGAAAAACGTCTTAGAAGAATCTATCCCTTCCTGAAACTCAGAGATTAATAGCAAAATGCACTGCCAGGATGCTGCCAGTCAGACTATGCTCTTAAAAGTGGTAATAGATGAGTGGATCACTATAAATTTGAGAACATTTATTCAAGCTCTAGTGGATGGAGTTCAATGGAGAATATATGACATGACGGGCTCGAGCCAGAGCAGAGATGAAAGTACTCGTAACAACTATTAATAGTTATTGATGTTTTCGGAATAAAGGCGTGCATAGAAATCCTACAAGGAATTGCAATAGTGACTTTTTGTCAATAACAATACCGTTCCGGTAAGAATTCTCATCCACTTTACACACTGTGCATGTCGGAGTCAGAATGAATATATACAGACTAACATGCGATGCCAATAGCCAGCAAAGACAGTCCTTAATCTAATATCGCCATACATTCATAGCAGACAACAAATAGTAAAAGTGAATAATGGCAGATAAGTTAAAAACTGGTATTCTACAAGGGGTTCCACAAGGCTTGGTGCTTGCTGCTGTTTGCTGTTTCTCATCTGCTGCTGCTGTTTGTGTTATATGAATGACCTCCCAAGCTATTTACCATGTAAAACGATTCTTTATGCAGATGATACGACCCGATTTACCACTAATATTGATACTGAATTACTTAAAGAAATAAAAAAAGAAATAATTGAAGGGGCAGAAAGTGGTTTACTAACGATGACCTTTCTATAAATCATATAAAAACAGAGGACATACTTTTTAATTAAAATACACCAAACAATGAGTGTTCGATTTGTCGTGGGGGATGCCGGGGATTTTCCCTGGCGACCCAGAATTTCATCCCCGGTTGTTGATTCCGAATATCATCCCAACCAGGGATAAAATCTTTGTATTTCTACCTAAACAGGTAGCAAGTGAAAACTTAGAAGAAACGACGAGTTCTAGTATCCCCCCCTTGGCAATTTATTAGAAATCGAACACTGCAAACAATGACAATAAGAATGTAAAGTTATTACGTCTAATAATAAATCAAAAGTTGAACTGGGATAGCCATACTGAGAAGCTGTGTAACAAACTTAGTAGAGTGATTTTTTACTCTACAAACTAAAAAGAGGTGTTTGTAGAAATATATTATTACTGGCATATTATGGATTTTTTCATTTTCATTTAACGTACGGCATCATACTTAAGGAAATACTACTGGTGCAAAAACTGTCTTTATATATATATATATACATACATACATATATAAATAATAAATCACAGCCATATTCAATCCACTAGTGGATGAGGCCTCTCCCCGAAGGGAGGAGTTGGTCTACTGCTCCCACGCTGACCAGACGGGTTGGGAGAGGAGAGCCGAAGCTCTCACTGTGATCGCCACTGTCTTTTATTCACAACAGCTCCCCAATTGTCCTCACGATGCTGGGTCAACACCGAAATTTTTGAGCCCCCACCGGGAATCGAACCCGGGACCGCTCGCACTGAAGTCGAGCGCGCTACCGAATAGGCTACGCAGGAGCTCACACACACACACATATATATATATATATATATATATATATATATATATATATGCCTGGTTGTTTAATCCACGTCAAAGAAAATTATTGTAAATATAACCAGAAATCTGATGTCCATACACATAGACATAGACATATCTGGACTCAGATTAGCTAAAACGGAATATGTGAAGGAATACGTTTATTCAATAATTTACCAAAGACTGCTCACACAACAATCATACACCGTTTTTCCTCAGTATTAAGCAATTTTGTTAGAAGCAAGGTCTTTTATATGGTAGTGGCATTTGAAACAAGTGCATTGGTCATGTGTATATGATATTTGATAAATATCATGAAAATATGTACCGTTGAATATAAATTCATACATTTTATGTACATTAACTTGACGAAACTGTTTACAATTGTAAAATTGTTCAAAGGTGAATAAATTTACATTTTCACTTACATTTACAACACTTGATTGCGAATTTTTGAGCTTCTACACTACGATGGTTTCCTCTATCTTCTAGCTTTTATGTTTTATATTGCGTGGAATTTAATTTACTATAGCTCCGTACGGAATAGTTGGTAAGGTTTAGTACTTAAGATAAGTGGATAGCATTGATGATCTTTTATAATAAAATTGGCATTACTCTTCTCATTCATAGTCCGAGATGCTTATCGGCGAAAGCTATATATAATCTGAATGGTTAATACCTTATATAGCATTTATTTACTTGACACTTATTTCTTGGCCTATTTTAACATGATGATGGTGGACGTTTCTTTCGAAACGACACTGTAGAAAACAAGGCAAGATTGAATGAAGAAAAAGTAATATAAGCTATGTTTTGCTGTCTAGCACTCGTTTCAAAGAAATAGCATCGAACATCCTACTAATATACCTACAGTTAAAAAAAAATCAGAAAAATATATAGTCCGGCAGCCAAATTAAGTTTATGGCCCGAACCCAAAATTTTGTATAAAGTTTTATTTATTGTTGATAACTTTTAAGTAGGGTCTATTTGAGACGAAAATGGATGATAAGACCTTGTCACCCTTGAGCAACTTAAACGATTCAAGATGGCGTCCGCCGGTACCATCACTATTCAATGCAATTCACCATATGACTGAATAATGTCATAAACACACCTAAAGTTTGGTATTAAATGCTTTCTATCGTTAGTAGCTTTGAAATAGTCTATTTAAGATGAAAATGGCTGATGACATTTTGTCACCCTTGTGCAACTCCCACAATTGAAGATGGCGTCCGTCCACCAATAACTTCACTCTTTAACGCGTTGTGTTATAGCACTGGATAATGTCTAATGACAAACCATACATTTTTGTATTAAGTACTTTCATTTTTAATTTTGAAGTAGAATCTATTTGAGATGAAGATGGCTGACACAATTTCAAGACGTCGACCGTGGATAACGTGACTGTTCAATTGACTGTGCCATATGACAGAAAATATCATATGCTACACCCACAATTTTCGCATTAAGTATTTTTATTGTTAGTAAACTTCAAGTAGAGTCTATTTGAAATTAAAATGGCTTCTGACACTATGCCATTCTTGGGCCACACTCACAGTTCAAGATGACACCACATATAACTTCACTGTTGAACGCATTGTGTCATACGATTGAATCATACAGAATATTAGTTATTTTATTTCATCATTATTTTAGGATGACAATTTATATCATCTCTTGTTTGATGTGCTCTATATGTGTGTAGTTTTCTGATAAAGGAGGTAAATGCAAAGAAAGAAGGTGATGTATGTACACAGACTTACGATTCTCGGTTTGATTCTGTACTTCTTCGCCGCAGGGCGCACTAGCTACCCTCGCTCCGTCCTAGTGCACCTCAAGTCTATGAAAAGATATCCTTGTTTTATTGAGGATCGTTTTCTTAAAGAGAAATGTCATGCTGCATAATCCTGGGTTCCGGAACGCTTTGTGGATCGATATATGGATTGATATATCATTCATGCGATAGGGTCACACGCAAGGTGGAATCATAGTCATTATCCTCAATTGTAAATTCCGAAACCTTGAGATCATATTAAGTTGGCATACTTGGGCCAAACTCAAAAATAACTTGCAACTATTGTGTGAATGCAGTAAAGATACAATACAAAACAAGCAAAAAGAGGAAATGAAGGTTAGAATATCACCAGATGTTGTGGATAGGGATGGAATAAAGCAGAGACTAAGCGGTCTAATAGAACCTTTGGATCCTAGAACTGATCCAGAAAACATAGTAAAGATAGCGACTCGGGTGATGATGCCATCAACGGTCAATTGTCATATGTTTTAACGATTGGAAGGAATCGAATGCAAACTTTTGAGCATCAAGCTTTTTCTTGCCAATACCAAAAACTAGTTATGCTTGGATCCAAAGCAAATAAAAACATCTTAGTTGGCTCAAATAAGATATTTCGCGATAGTGACCTTATTTATCCCCGAATAATTGGATTGAAGGCTAACTCTCGAACAGTAGTTATGAAGCATGTTCTCTCTTATGAGCCAGAACCAGTGCCAACGTGTATGTTTAAAGGCAATACCGTATTTATTAATGATAACAATCACCAATGTTAAATATATTAATGATACCTTGGATATTTAGGAAAATGATTCTCCTGATGCAATTAACTGTTCAGGTTTGTGGTTCTGACTTTTAATACTTTCTACATGAAGTCAGCTACAGACAAGGGCGCCCATGTTGTGATATCCAGAAGGCAAAAGAATAAAGCGACAGTTTCTCTATGATTTACTAAAAGTTATCAACAATTTAATCCCAATATTGACTAAATTAATGGCGTAAAAACTTAAAAAGAACCATATCATGAAGTACATTAAACCTACCTTAAAGTATCGGTATATTGGGAGTTAACTGGGAATGCTTAAAGAGTATAATAAAATTAATGTCCTAGTAATCTTTATGATATTATTTATGAAATATTTGTCAAATGTGTCTCCTGGAAAAGAAATCCTGGCACACAGTATCCGTGCTGGTTCACTAAAGACATTATTAGGAAACTCAATGTTAAAACAATTTATCATATAAAGTCTACATACAAAATTGAAAATTCAGAACCTTACTATCAGGAATTTGTTCGATTGCGTAGGGAAGTCAGGAAGGAAATAAAACTGGTTTACAAGAAAGACCTTTATATCAAATTCTGGAAATAATATGAATAATGATCCAGGCTAACTGTGGAAATTTATTAGAAACAAAACAAAACATCTTCCTCCAAACATATTAAAATTTGAAGGTCGGGATTTGTGTAGCAATGAAGAAATAGCTAATACGTTTGCGCAGTATTTCCAATCGACATTCGTATCCTCTTCTCAATCGTTTAGTACTTCTGATAGTAATTCTAGGGGTTACGAAGAAATTGGAATACTATCTGTTGACCAAATACATTTGAAGGCTATCAAGAATCTAAAATCCAAAACGACAGTTGGATCTGATGGCATACCCTCATATACAGTCATAGGATGTATTGGTATTGATATTTTTAAATATCCCCTATTGAGTGAATTCCAATTGACACTAAAAACATGTATTTTTACTAAGAAATGGAAATCTTCTTTAGTTTCTCCTATACATAAAATAAACGACAGACGAGAAATTACGAACTAGAAGCCTATAGCAATCTTACCAGTCTTTCAAAAGTGTTTGAACAGATTGTATATAAGCCAATTATTAATCATCTGAATCCAGTTTTCTCAACTAAACAATATGGCTTTGTTTTTTAAAAAATTCCACAGTAACAAACCTTGCAATGTTTACAGATTTTATTGCAGACTCATTGGACGATGGAAAGCAAGTCGATGTGATTGATATTGACTTTAAAAAGCCGTTTGACAAAGTTGTTATTCATGTTGTTCATTAATGACTTACCGAAATTCAAACCGGATAATGAAAAAGTGCTATTTGCGGATGACCTAAAAATATATGCTAAAATTAATTCCATGGAAGATGCTAATAGTACAGCATAATTTAGACAACTTTACTATCTGGTGCGCTATCAATCAACTTTCAGTCAATACGAAGTTTTGTCATTCAGTAGAAATAAAACGATTTATAGATTTAATTATTAAATTCACAAGTATGTATTAAATAGGCCCGACGTAGTTAAAAGATCTTGGTGTCACGTTTGATACGAAATTAACGTTTAGCAGCCACATAACATAGAAATGAAACTTTTAAAATGCTAGGATTTGTAATAAGGATGGGAAGAGAGTTTGAAAAAGTTTCTAGCCAGCCCCCCCCCCCCCCCTCTTGCCCCTCCCTGATGGGTGTCCTTGGCTACAGAACTCTGAGACAGAAGACTTGAAAGAGCTAATTAAATGCAGCAGATATTTTAGTCTCAAGCACATTCTTTATGTATGAAAGAAAGCACGCTTGGAAGAAAAGGCGTTTAAAAATATATCATCGTGAATACACTATTGAAGCAGCCGCTTTAACGCTGCATAAAGCTGACTTTTTCACTATTCTCCTTCAAGATGACTGCAATAATTGTCAGTTTGAAAAACTGGAACTGACATGGGTGACTAGCAGAGTCTTTATAGTTTCCGAGTGCACGTTCCTCAGTCATATGACACGGTGTGTTGAACAGTGATGTTATCTGCGGATGCCATCTTCAATAGTTGGAGTTCCTAAGTGGCCAGATGTTACAGCAGTTTCCCTTTTAAATAGATTCTATTTCAAAGTTACTAACATTAAAAAAAAAAACTGAAATCCAAAAATTGAGTGCGCCATGCGCTATTATTCTACCATATGGCACAATCAGTTGATCAGTGACGTTATCCACGGACGCCATCTTGAATTATATGGGAGTTACCTAAGGGTGATAAGGTATCATCAGTAATTTTCTTTTCAAATAAATAAACCCTACTTAAAAGTGCTGCTATCGACGGACGTCATCTTGAATTGTGGGAGTTGCTCAAAGGTGACAAGGTGTTATCATCCATTTTCGTCTTGAATAGCTGCTTGAAAATTATCGCCCTGCTTGAAAGTTATCACCCTGCTTGAAAGTTATCAACAATGAAAAAACTTTATACAAAAATTTTGGGTATGGTCTCTCGGCTGCCGGACTAGTACCACCGTAAAAATGAAAAGAAATTTTCAAGTTGAAAGATAGCAATGTACAACAAGTTTGCGTTCAGTCGAGCACGTTTACATAAACTAAGGATTTGTGGAACAAATTCCTTTCTTATATATCATGTTATTGCATTGTGGGATGACATTCTTTCAGAAACACAATTTCTGACGAAAGATAGAGATTATCAACTATGGTTGAAACCTGAAGGAACGATAGGTATCAACATGTTGAAAATAACATTATCTAGTTTACCTGCTTGTAGCGACACTAAGTTCACAGGCAGAAAAACGAAGCTCGTTCATCCAATGTCGGGGTGGGGAATTAGACGAATTTTATTTGCACATTTATTTTATTTTCCACTAAAGGACATTTCCTCTCAGAATCGTATTCTCCCTTGTATAAGCGGTACATTTGTTTTCAAAGATAGGATAGTAAAAACTGAGCCGTGGCTTATAGAAGCGACTAAGAAACACCTGTGCACGACAACTAATAAAGTACGAAAATAACATCGATATCTGCATTAAAGAACAAATTCTTGAAATTAAGAAATCTATTCCTGGTACTAGCATAGACCTCATAATAGATAGACTTAGCACGCTTCCCCATTTCTGGCTGCACTAAAACTAATGGGTTTTTGTTCAGAGCACGTGATTTTGAATCCATCCGCTAGGTAGCTCTGCTATAGACGTCAAATTCTACTATGAGGTAACAACATAAAAGAGGGAAACAAGCAAATGCCCTACTACTTCTTTTCGGTTTGATTCTGAATTGGCTGATAACTCGCCGAATTCTCAAATAAACAAATGAATATCATCGTGCGCTCTTAGTAGCGACATTATCTCCTCCATAGGAATAACTAAACTTTGTGGATATTTCCCATCAATTTGGTGTTTTCATTTAGTCATCTTACGTGAAATTCGATGTATTATGGTCTATTGGATATATACTGGGTTTGGAATACTTTTCGTCTTACGGGAAAGTTGTCTGTCTAGTGTTATGATTAAATTTTAAAAATGGAAAAGGCTTATTTGAATATGTTGTAAGAAGCAAGTTATACTATATTTCACTCAGTCCAGTGGAGCTTTGTCAGGTTCACACAAAGTCCAGTCCATTTTATTAAAAGTTCCATTGGTGCGAATAAAATATAGTTAAAGGAAATCTCAATAATTGTTTGATTCCTACCATCAAAGAGTGCATTAACTTTTAACCTACTTTGAAAGCATACATTAATCTTTAACTGTCCTTTGACTCCCACCTATGGCACTTTTAATGTAATGTAAGATTTACCCATCGGAACTTGTGTGAACTAAAGGAAGCTCGGTTTGTATCGTGCTTTTAATAACGTGTTCAAGTAGACCTTTTCCATTTTTATTTTCAATTTAGAAGATGGTGGCAAGCAGTGTTTACGGAATGCATTATGTTGCAATTATTTTGTAAACAAATAAAGTTGGTCAGAGAAAAAATGGTGATATGCTTTGGATATTAAGAAGTAGGAACAACATATGACGAAAAATTAGTTGAAGCTTATGGAGAAGGCTGCGAGTTACAAGAACCAAAGTTTTCATGTTTGTTAGCTTACGGAAACATTTTGTATATGCAGTTGTGCGTTACTGTGACTATAGTATTTCAATGTGGAATGATGAGAGTCATTGGTTTGTGCAAACCTAAAATCAGAATAATAGACAATAAACATTTTTGTGCCCA
This sequence comes from Lepisma saccharinum, assembly GCA_022664845.1. Lineage (NCBI taxonomy): Eukaryota > Metazoa > Arthropoda > Insecta > Zygentoma > Lepismatidae > Lepisma > Lepisma saccharinum. Next base: position 29,736 of record JAGDQP010013963.1, read on the forward strand.
ATTTTCACCAGACTTTTCTTTCCTTATTCACGATTTAGATCCCTTATCAGCAGCTAATTCTAAAGTCTTATCGGATGAGTTATTAAATGACAACTAACCAGCCTTTAAAACTTAGAAAATTATATGTAATGGAAAAGCGTAAGATGATAAAAATCTAAAGATATAGAAGATTAAATTATTTGAGAAACGAGCACATACAACATTGAAATAAGTTTGGCCGATATTATTTCTACATCTTCAGACCTGCATCAAATTTAGTTCATAACAATTGTTTACTTTTATTTAATCTTAACGTTCACTGATCTAAAGCAGGATAATATATGTGGTGAATCCGCTGCAGGATAATATGTAAAGCCTATACAGTACACATATCCAAATATCTTATGTTAAGCAATATAAATGTCGTCTAATCTTATTCGTTGTTATTTCTCTTTTCTAGGCTCGCAAGGTGGAAAAATTGAAAAGAAGCACAAGGTTTAAAAACGATGAACAGGGATGAACATAAAAAATTAAAAGAAAAGGAAACTGAATCAGTGTATGTGGAATTCTTGTATAGTTCTTATAAGTAAGGATATAAAGTATGTTAAGTGACTCCTACTTATAACAGTTTTAATATGAATTTTATTTATGGCCTCTAGAGATCTAAGGCTCAGTCTGGGATAAGGGAGGGGAAAGGAGTCATGAAAATGTCGTCCAGGGCCTATGTTGAAGGTACCATCCCGGCATTTGACGGGTGTGACTGAGGAAAAACCCTGTAAAATCCTCAATCGGGATGGTTGGCCGCTGAGATCGAACCCACGATCTCCTCAATGCTCTACCACTGAGCTACGGCGGCTCGGTAGTTTTAATGTGAGTTTTTTTTTACCTTTACCTTGTAATTCATCTCATCAAGCTTCATTGGTTCATGGAAATATCGTGACCGAGGATTTGATCAAGATCTCCGGGTAAGACTTCGTAATTTTTTTAATTATTTAGAAATCTTCAGATACGTGGTATTTATATTATCAACATTTACTTATTTTGTCATTATGTACTATGTATGTCTGTCCAACTGTCTATTAAAATAGATTGTCAATCATTTAATAACTTATTCGTATTTAAAGCAATATATTTCTCTATTTGCAATTTCCGGAACTTCTTTCAATATTATAAACGGTTTTCCCTTTGATAATGAGGCTATGTCTTCTGTCACTGTATGCGTTTCAATAGTTGGAAAATGATTAACTTGATTCCATTTCTTTTCAGAACTATAGATTGAAAGGTTATCTGTTCTTTTTCACACATATGTTTCTTTTGCTGACTTGGGCAATTGTTATATCCTTGTTCTATCTTCGTTACGTTAATTATTATTTCCATTCTGGTTATGATTTTCCATTGTTAATTACTACACTCTCAGTTTAACATCATTATTCTCGTTCCATATTATTAATTACCACATTCTCTCTAAAAATATCCCTTAATATTCATATCTATTAATATTATTGCCTATTCATTTTGTTAACTTTAGTGAGGACTGGCGATGGAAATAGGAATTCGAGGGAAAAGTATCTCCAGGCAAAATAGTAGGAGCGAATTAAGTTAACAAATTACTTCACATTGTTAATCTTTCATTCCTACTACCTCATGTAAAAGTATAAATGAGTTATGTTTTTTGCTTTTGTCGCGCAGGGTCACTTTTTTCATGCTTCACCAGAGGAAATATTCCCAACACTTTCTCAATGTTTCAGAAATGTTTCTGTAATTACGACGCAAAATTTCCTGTATAGATTTAACAAAATTTCAAAGTTGTGTTTTTTTTGGTTTTGCCTTTTCAGTGTTAAATTTCAATAGTTACTGCTTCTGAATAGCACATATATCATTTTGTCCTGGTTTGCTACAAGCATTCAAATCTGAAGTATTCATTTTTATCAAAAGAATAGTTTGCGAATTGTTATGAAGAGGAATACACGACTATTTGGACTACAGACGAATTTAATTGATTTGTAATGGCGCAAAAGAACAAAAGTCTATTTGATTATAAGTTCTAGTCGCCATAAAATAGAAAAAAAAGGGTTATGTATGTATTTTAGTAAACCTTTTCAAAAATGTTCTCTTTTTCATCTAATGAAATATGTGAAATATAATGAAAACCGTGAAACCAACTGCATCAAGAGTGTAGACACAAGCAATCACATCTGTAACTAATTTATTCCTTTTTGATTTCATTAGTGAAAGTATTCGTTACATGTAAACAATAATAGATACACTGCTTCTCAGTTTTTCAGAGAAAAAAATATTAGAAATAACGATGCTTCACATGTGCAGAAAGACCAAATAGGGTGATACCGATTGACTATCTGTGTATATATAGTTGCTGGTGATGAATGATTTGCACACCAGAAAACAACTCTGAAAATAAATATTTGAACAGTAACACTTCTCTTTCAAAAGAGGTAAAACAGTGCCTTTAACGTTTTAAGGAAATAATACAATTAGAAAACTATTGGAAAATCTTGCATAGAAAGAAAAGACATAATTATCCTGCCATCTTGTGTGAATTTAGATAAACATACCTCTGAAAGGGAAACTGTAACAGCAATCGCGTAATCAGCAATCGTCATATTTTCTCCAGCTACCCAATCTTGGCCGTCCAAAAATGTGTTTAGCCACTGGTAAGCTTCTTCCAGCTTCGATACTTTCTCTTCATCTGGAGAAGAGTCAGCACCAAATAGAACTGGATACTGAAAAAAATGAGACAGATTAATTCATGAAGAAATGAAGTATACCAGGGTGATTCAATAGAAGAAACCTTTAAGGATGGTTCACAAATAAATGAGCGTAAACTTAACGTAACCGTAACTCTACAACACGCACTGCTACAACATCCTCCACGTTTGTTTTTTTAAAATGTCAACAAGGAACGCTCATTACAGGGTACAATCATTTCTTTTTAGTATTGTATGGCTGTTATTTTAATGTACTGTATTAGTGTTAGTTTATGTAGAACTCTGGGTTGTATTAGTATAACTTTAAATATCTGATTCTCCTAATTAATGTGCTGTTATTATGCAGGTCGTATATGGTACAAGCAATACTCAGGCCGAGGATCCAGCTAATAATTTGCAGGGCCCTATTTTGAATAATATCTGGAGAAACCACTTCTATGTGAACTAGAGCTGTTTTGAAAAATGGGTTTGGAATAGCAAAGAGAGAGTTGAAGAACCATGTTCAAAGAATAGATTGATTGAATGGCTATTACTATAATGTCCTAAATGATCTGGTGTGCTTCGAAGGACCGGGCCTACAATTTCTGCGACAAGTGGGCTCCGAACCACTCCGTTCAATGGACATTGTGTTAAATGAACTTGTGACTACGTTAACAGAAAACTCCTTGGTTGCCCTGGTGATGCCATCAAGAAATAGAAGCAATGAAGATGTAAAAACAGGTAAAAAAATATATATATTTTGGAAGAAGTGCAAATTTTCATCTATGCTAGACATGTGATGATGGAAGTTTGCTAAAAAATACTATGAACTGAATTTGTTTGTGGCATTTAAGAAACTCTGGCTCGGCCATCAAAATGCTGTAATAAATTATAATAATGACTAGTTAAGTAATCAAAATATATTTCTTAATTAATTACAAAAGTTTTTGTATAATATTTTAAAAAATAAAAGAAATTTAGTTTTCATTGATATGTGTTATTACAATGAGGTAGTCAGGTACGGTGTATATTCGTGTATGCCAAGTTCGGATTTGTATTTTAGAATTAAATACGCGCTTACTGCTAGTACAGCTATTAAATACCTTTCCAGTACTACGCATATAGAGTATGAGTGCTCGTAGAAAAGCACGAAAATCGTTTTCTTTTGTTCAACACGCCCAGGTGACGTCAATGATTGGACGGACGAAACGAGGGTGGGGTAAGAATAGAGCTTAGGTTCATTCTTCATTTTCTTTCGCTACGTGAAACATAAAGCTGAAAACACAGGTCAAATAATTTATTTATTTCATTACGTTAAGTTAGGTACATAACGCTAAGTTATATGAAAACCTTCACCAAAAAAATGTTGGATATTTGGTAGTTAGGCTTAATTATGTTGTAAGCTTATATATAATCTAGTAGTAGCAATTTGCAAATTCTTTTGGGAAACCTACACGTGTGACAACATAATTACAGCAATTTTCTTACTTAATTTATTTATATTAGACAGAGATTACTCAAACTCGACAATTAATATCAATTACTGTAACTTTAACAAATTTACAATTACTCATAATTGCCAGTAATTATGTAGAATTATCAATATAAGTGCTAAATATGATAAATAGCAAGATTTACTAATCTATTTACTGTTCTTTCTTCGTTTTTCAAAAAATAATAACCATGGTTTGTTTCTTAGATAAAATGTAGGAAATCGAAAACTCAATTAGTGATTCTTACTTACTCTGTGGAATACAGGAATATATTTCCCTTTTGATTGCTATTTAAGGTATGAAATACACATGCAACACACAAATAATTCTGTATTAGTTCAGATCAGTCTCAACAAGCAATATTGCTTTCACAAAGGTATGGTATGAATGATTCGATATTATTGACAGGTGTTTCAAATGAATGAATACTGTAAAAAAAAGATAATAGCTACCAAAAAGATGATAAAGAGTAATTAAAACAATCATGCATAATTGCTTATATGAATCACATTTACTGTTTGGTAAATGATATATAAAATACATACGTAGGCTTCTGCGAATCTTTGATAAAGCGTTCCCATATCGAAGTACAGTCTTTGATCCACAACAGCTCTTTTCTTAGGTTCTGCAGGGTACAGAGCGTCGTCTTCACCATATTGGTTTACCAGATACGCCATGATTGCTCGACTGCACAAGAAAGAAACAAAAAGAGAAAACAACAGGTATGTAAGTTTTAGAAAAGATATTATATTTTGGTGGGTTTTTGAAGGAATGATGACGGATGAATTGGTAGATTAAACAAAGTGCAAGGAAACGGGAGAACCCTGAGAAAAGTTACGTACAGGGTATTTGTCCACCACAATGCCTACGTGGTATCAGCAGGGATCAAACCGACGACCCCAAGAACCAGAGGTGAGCGCTCTATTATTGATGGCAATTTCAAGAAAGGCTGTAATAGTGGGGGGAGAGAACTTCAATTATAAGTGGAGGGGGGGATTGATTGGATTGTTAATAAAGTGGAGGACAAATAGATCCAAAACAAAAGAAATACCATTTTATCATCTACTATTAATGTTGTAGTATTAACAGATCAACATTTTCTGGAATTCTATGAAGCTTCTTTCGGGATTTGACTATAAGTAGTTTGTTTTCTATTTCTAAACCATGAAATCTGTCATTTACTTCATTTACTTAATCATTTACGGTATCTATGATTAAGTAAGGTTTTTTTATTAAAGCAAGTTTTAAGTAGGGTTTTCCAATTTTTTTAAAATTTATTATTTATTATTTTACGTTGATTATTGATGTTTGAGTACAGGTAAACAGAAAATAATTTCCATAACCTAATGTTTATTTTATCATTCAATAATAAATACAACTAGAGAAGAGCTTCAAAACTAAGTCAACACACTTTAGGGATAGAATAATGTCTCAAAAAATACGTTTTGACATAGTTTTGAAGTTAAGTCTAATGATGTATTAATTATTAAAGCTCGTAACATACTTTAATTTATGGCAGTTATTTTCTGTTTACCTAAACTCAAATTTGAATAATTGATATGGAAAAGCCTATCTGAATTCCTCCTTAAAACTATACAATTAAGGTTGTTATTTTTCTGCCCATCTTACTAAAACAAATGTCCCAATAATATCTAAACAATTTTCGTCCGACATTAATAACTTATACATACAAAAATGAAAAGGAGTATTTTTGTATCCACAAAACTAATATATATTATATTAGACCAGTTTTAATGATTTTTGGTATGACCTTAGTTCTTGGTCATCCCAAGGTTTTCATAATTCTACTTTGATAGTGCAATTATTATGAGTTGATATAATATACTATCAAAAAGTCCATTGAATTTCTATAGGATTGTCATTGTCATTGATCACTATCATTTCTCACCCACTGTGATTAGGCTCCTCTATTCGTACTTAACAAATCGCAATCATTTGTCTATAAAGAATACAAATCATATGAGTATTGTGCACTCTCAGGGGTTCCTCAAGGTTCGAACTTAGGACCTTTATTATTCCTCTTGTTTGTTAATGACCTTCCTGATTATGTGGCTGATAATGAAAAATTGTTATTTGCACATGACTTCAAAATATATACAAAAGTCAACTCTATCGGATACTGCATAAGGCTTCAGCAAAGCTTTGATAATATTGCAAATTGGTGTGCTATTAATCAACTAAGTCAACTCTATCGGATACTGCATAAGGCTTCAGCAAAGCTTTGATAATATTGCAAATTGGTGTGCTATTAATCAACTTGGAGTCAACATAAGTAAATGTAAAGTATTATCATTTAATAGAAATAAAACCACTCATCAATTTGATTTTTCTATTAATAAAATTGTATTAGACAGACCTACTGTAGTTAAGGATCTTGGTGTCAGTTTTGACTCGAAATTGACTTTTAACATACACCTTACCAATATAACAAATGAAGCCTTGAAGTTACTAGGATTCGTAATTAGGACGGGAAGAGAATTCAACAATATAGCAAGATTGAAAAAAAATTTACTATGCTTCTGTTCGCTTCAAGGTAGAATATGCTTCTTCTATTTGGAATTCATATCAATTGAAAAATTGCCAACAATTAGAGAAAATCCAATCAAAATTTCTTAAATTCCTGACTTTTAAAGAAACTCGAATCTATCCTGCTTATGATAGTTACAATGCAGTCATTAAGAACATTAATATTCAGAGCTTAGAACAAAGGCACAACATTGCTGATCTGTTATTTCTTCAAAAAATTGTTCAAAATAAGTTACATTGTATGGATTTAGTTTCGACATTACAGTTTCGTGTCCCATCATCTAAAACTTGCGTTAATAATACTGGTCTCTTCCACTGTATAAAGGCAAGAGCCAACATCTTGATGAGGTCACCAATCTGGAGAATTTGTACAATATATAACAAATTCTGAACAGTTCACAATGATCTGGACGTATGCTTTATGTCGCCTAAAGAATTTAGAGATGCAATTGTCAATAAACTCTGTACAACTACTTTGTAAAGCTCAACACTATAATTAGGCCATTGCCTGTTGTGTTGTCACTAAATAAATTAAATAAATAAATTGTTGAATTACTGGTGACTGCGTAATAATAGAAGTTTATATCTTCTAATTGCGCTTCGCACCAACTTATATCTTCTTTGAATTGAGTTTATAAGTGAAGAGTTCCTTTGTTACATTGTAAATTCTTTTGTACATTCATTTTATTCATTCCATTTTCTTATGGTGGTATGCTTTCATTGTGAAAAGGCTGCTCATTTTATTAAGATATTTTTGTCCACACAATAGGACTTTTAATTCCTTAACTAGACTGCTTTTCTCCTGTTTTGTGTTACTCGTTGAAGTTGCTTGAACTAGACGAAATATTGTTTTGATTTGGTTTAACTGAATTGCTCTTTTTTTTACATTCTTGTGTTTTTCGAAGAAGTTGCGTCGATTGGACCTAATATTGTGTTGATTTAATCTAATATTAAAGTAATAGCGATAACAATATCTTATTGTTATGTAACAATATGTAACTTATACTTCAACAATACGTTTTGTTATGCAACATAACAATATGTTATGTAATTTATATTTCGAGTCATACATAAAAAATTACATCGATTTTTTTTTTCGTTCAATGTTATTTATGTCCCTTGTCTTCTAGGGCCGACATGTGAAGGTTTTCAAGCCGGAGACGACTAACCCATACAGTCAATAAAGACATCAGATGTTTGCGATGAATTGGTAATCACCTCCTTATTGACTAGTCGTATATAGCTTGAGACCCTTCATATATGTGTTGAAGGGGCTATAGAGGCACTTTTGAAAAACAAAAACGAATAATATGGTGATATTCTTTGAAATTTATGAAAATGCATAATAAATTTAACAGTTATTTTGTCAGCCCCGGTAGCCTAGTATCGCTACCCAATCAGCGTGATGTTATACGGAAATTTCATTGTCATTTTTGTGTTCAACACATGAAAAAACACACTCACAAACACGATTTAAAAAAGTGAAATGATTAACTATAGTATAACAGTGGGAAACGTTGAATCTAACAAAAAAAAAATGATAAAAAGAACTTTTTAAAGACATACATTCCTTAAACAATTCGTACTAAAAATTAAAAATTAAAATTTTGTTTATGCATGACTAACAAGAAAAGCACGCGGTGTGCTCTCATATACTGTCACTTTATAAATTCTTTAATTGGCGCGCCCCATGTTTTTCTTTTTAGTCATGCATAAACAAAATTATTTTTTTACTTTTTAGTACGAATTGTTTATGAAAAGTATGTCTTCTAAAAAGATATTTTACAAAATTTTCTTTTCGAGTTATTTCGGTGTTCGTGTGACCCAAATCCTAAAATGTTTTGCAGCTAGTCGAACCTGGCCACCACGGGCACGGTGGCTGTCGTTTTGTCTGTGTGTGTTAATTTCAATATTTACATCACACAACATTTCTTGTAAAAAGAAAAGGGCAATAAAAAACAGGAAATGATGTCAGAAATCTTACCTCTCCCATAGTTTTAGATCTTCGTCCACAAGTGTTGGAATGCAATGTTGAGGATTAATCTAAAAAAATAAAAAAAAATAAGCGAGAAATGTATTATGCATTAAGCTGACCAACTTTTGAGCATTAAAACAGATTGGGAGATTGGGACTTATTTTGGGTCGTGAATCCCACATTAATTGATAAGGTGGTTTATATTTAAAATATACAAAAAGCAATTTAAACAATAGGACATCAAAATATTTAATATATTTTTTTTGTATATTCGTTGACTGAAACAGATTTGTATCGATTAGAATTTTCCAAACTATCGAAATAAGTGTCAAAATTGTATTTGGCGGTTATAATATACATTGAAAAATTAACGACAATGATTTATGAAATATACGGTGGTTATTTGAAGATCATTACGGAGGCCGAGTGATAAATAATTAGCTGAAATACGGGAGTTAACGGGAGATGCGGGAGAATTGCTCACCCTAATGATCTTTTCTTTTAACTGGGTTTTGTTTCCTGCATCGATCACGTAGTTATAACATGTTATTCTGCATTCCGCTTTTTCAAAACTTATTCCAATTACATCAATGCATTATTGAAGCTGCAGTTGCTATAAGAATCTTGATTCTCCAAGGACTGCTATGTCAAAAATAACTGCTATCAAAGAACCTGAAGCCAAATACCAAATCAGTGTTTGGGCTTTATTACCCGCTGGGCCTTATTACCGCCTCTCACCTTACTAGGGGCATGAGAACACTGACACAGAAAAGTGATTGCGACTAACTTAGAAAAAGAACCAGTGTTCTACGATGTCCCTTTACAGTGCTAAGTCTGTTTGAATTTAGTACTCCAATATGGCGTGGCGGCCATATTTTTGACGTCATTACCCGTACACCCACCACCATTTTTTTTTGTAACAATACACTTTTTGCATATTCTAGATAATGGGTAATCTGAAGCACCAACTGCTGTTTAGGGTGAATAGTGGTCAATAAAATGTGCTATGTCTCTTGGTTTATTATGACGGTATGCTGCACGCTACCACGCGCATATGTTAGTGTAATGAGTACGCCATTAGCAGTCTGATTAGTAGATGTCTCTTATTTTAGGGACATCAACGTTAAATATGCAGAATATAAGAGGAGGAGCTATGTTCTATCATTTTTGTAATTGTTTTTATGAAGGCCTGGAATGAGTTTCATGAAATTTAAATCTCCAATGAAATACGAAATGGTTTCGAAGAATCACTACATTGATTCGAATCGCTTTCTACTTTCGTTCATTTATTAGTTGTAGTGTCTTATCTTCTCAAATGAGTTTATTGTAGTGTGCACACTTCCAGATGGAGTCTGTGTTTGTTGGAAATCGGTTGATGGACGTTCTGTTGTGTTATTTGCTGTCTCTTTGTTATTATTGGAAGTTTTCGATGATTTCTAAAGTGTTTGTGAATTGAATTTTAAAAAAATGAGAAGCCCCTATAGTTTGCCAGATGAGGATTATCATAATTTGCGCATTTCGCTGGCGTTGTATCATCAGACTTGGTACATACCTTTGTCAAACGCTGTTGAACGTACTTGAGGCAGCGGAGTGTTTTAATTATTTTGGCACCTGTCTCCATTGAAGTACCGCTGGAGATTTGTACGATTCTTGTACGTTGTAGTGTAGCAAAGATGGTGAAAGAGTATTATTTCCTTTTCTTGTGGAAGTCTTTTAGCAGGTACCAGCACAATAAGCATTAATAACACCCCCGTATCATATGCTTGCGTATCAGATCTTCAAGTGCCCCATATTTTTCATAAACATTGTCTTCCTGAGATTTTCCTTTGTGGTACATCTGATGTGTTAAAAGTACTTGATATCCCAATTGATCTATTTCTGCCATCCGATCATGAATGTCTTTGTTACTAGAAGTTTCCGAATCACAGCCTTAAGAGGAAGAGGGACTTGGCTACAGCAGCCTACAATATAAGCGTTCAATTTAACATGGATTTCAAACATTTCTACAAATATCATGGTTTTACGTGGTTACTTCGAAAAAATGACTCAATAGTCCCTTAAACACAATAGTATAGTAAAAATAAATAGCTTAAGGATCTACGACGTATTTTTTTCTTAGAAATAAAGGATGTTTTAGTAGCCCATGTAACTTTCCATTATAATAGTTCTTATTTCTAAACAGAAAATAGCACTCATTTTTTTCACTTAAGTAGCTTCATAATTCCACGAAATATGTTGAAGGGACTATTGAGTCATTTTTTTTCGAATAAACCACATGAAACTACGATATTCCTAGAAATGTGTGAAAACCCATGTTAATTAAATTGGACGCTTATTTTGCAGGCCGCCGTTGCCAACTCCCTCTCCCTCTTAAGAGGTGTTTCTCTACTTCAGTAGCCTATTGGATTGATTCTTGCTCGCAAAAGCTCTTGACCTTATTTTAGTCCTCTGTGCTCTGTAACTGAAATTTGATCCACTCCCTATTATGCTGAACTTTTGGCATCTCTGTAAGTGCTTGTGATACTGTTTAATGGAATCTCTAACCGGAAAACTGAAGTGTCGTTCTTTGACCCCGGTTGTTTTTATTGGTGCTGCGTTAATTTCACGACGGGTTTCTGCTCCTGCAGTTTGCATGTATTTCCATTTTCATGGTGTATCTTAAGACTGTTGTTAATATCTGGTGTAGTAAAAAGTAATCCATTATTTTGCCAATAGATGGCTTCAGTGATCTGTAGCTTGCGTTGTATAAGTCCGATCAGGTTCAACGAAATGGCGTTCAAACGATGAGATTGCGTACTACAAACACTGTTCAGATAGTTGTGATGAGTTGACTCAGTGTTGTGTGAGCGCGCGTCAAAATGGACACTAGCAAAGAGAAAATACGCTATATTTTACAGTTTTTCGTCGATAAAGGCGAAAACGCAAGCCAGGCGGCTGCAAATGTGAATAGTGTTTATGGTCCAGATACTGTAACAGAAAATCACGCGCAATTTTGGTTTCGTCGATTCCGTGCCGGTAATTTTGACGTCAAAGATGTACCACGCACTGGAAGGCCACGTGTCGAAAATGTGGATAAAATCATGGACATTGTCGCGTCTGACCGTCATGTAAGCACTGTTTCGATTGCCCAAGAGCTAAACATTGCACAAAAAACCGTGTGGAACCATTTGCATAAGGCTGGATACACAAAGAAGCTTGATGTATGGGTGCCACACGAGTTAACGCAAAAAAAAACTCATGGACCGAATTTCCATCTGCGAATCGCTGCTGAATCGCAACAAAAGCGACCCATTTCTGAAGCGGTTGGTGACTGGTGATGAAAAGTGGATCACTTACGACAACGTCACGCGAAAACGGTCGTGGTCGAAGCGCGGTGCGCCGGCGCAAACGGTGCCGAAGCCAGGATTGATGGCCAGGAAGGTTTTGCTGTGTGTTTGGTGGGATTGTCAGGGAATTATCTATTATGAGCTGCTCCCCTACGGCCAAACCCTTAACTCGGAACTATACTGTCAACAATTGGACCGTCTGAAGGCAGCAATCGCACAGAGACGCCCAGCTTTGGCCAATAGGAGAGGCATTGTGTTCCAACAGGACAACGCCAGGCCACACACATCGATAGTGACTCGCCAGAAGCTCCGGGAGCTTGGTTGGGAGGTTGTTATGCATCCACCTTATAGTCCGGACATGGCGCCGAGTGATTACCATCTGTTCCTGTCCATGGCGAACACGTTTGCTGGTGCAAAATTCGCTTCAAGAGAGGCTTGTGAACATCGACTGTCTCAATTTTTTGCCAATAGTTACAAGGGCTGCTATGAGAGAGGCATCATGATATTACCTTCCAAATGGCAACACGTTATCGAACAAAACGGCGCATATGTGACCTAAATCGGATCATTCTAACTATGGTAAGTCAAGCCTTCAATGTCATGCAATAATAATTGATTACTTTTTACTACACCAGATATTATTGATGTAGTCATACGAAGCTAGCAAATTGGAATTTATTTTCAAAATTTGGGAAAGGAACTGTTATTTGACTGAAACTGATAGTTACTAACCGCTCTGTAAAGCGTTGTTCAATAGTTCAGAAGTAAAAAAAAAGTGTCTGTTGAATTGGAATGGGAGAGTTTTTCACCAAAGATGATATGATTCGTGAAACCTTTAAGAACTACGAGGGTTCGTTATACGCAAAAGATGCAAGAAAATAAATTTAAAAAAAAATCTATGAAGCAATAAGGATTACGAAAGTTATAATCGAAATATCAACCAAGATTGCTTGCATATAACAGCAAAAGAACATGGTTTATTTTATTTGCCTGGCCAGCAAGTATGATTTCTTTAACAGATTGAGCCTGCCGATGGCCATTTTACTTTTTAAAAGTATGATATTAAGCAGATAAGAAACAACTATATAAAGAAAGTACGTGAATAAACAGTTTATAGTTTACTGTTTTAATTAATACCTAAGTCTTAATGAACGAACAGAAATATGTAACAATATCAGAATGTAAGACAAAGTGGTAATTGAAAACAATTAAAACAAGGTTCTGAACTTGGTCAAAATTTTTAAGAAACATCCTCTTTACCTCAACAAACTCTGGCGCCATCTGTTCACCAGCCATTAAATTAACTTCTTTCAAATTCAACTCCACTCCAACGGCTCGAGCGACCAAGGCAACCGTTCTGCATGGGGCACTCACTTGCAGCCAATACAAATCTACAGACATTGTGAACCTATAATAAATAACAATAAAATTGATAGTTACAACATGATAATACACTAGAACATAGTTTGGTTTTAATACTACAGTATTTTTCATTTTACGCTCTTTTTCTTTTTGTTAGGGAGGGTAGCTACGCACCAAGGAAACACGTTTGAGGAAAGCACAGAATTTTGTTGACTCGTGTCTTGGAGTCATACTAAGTACCCATAC